>NKZA01000022.1:0-175230 GCA_002374405.1 Metschnikowia cubensis
GTTGTATACGAGAACAGGAAGATGACGCAAGATGGTAGCTTTGACCTCCATCAAGTTATCGGGGTGTACCCAGAACTTGAAAGACTTGTAGTCCTCAGCAGCGGAGTCCTCGTTGAAAGAAGACAATTTCGATAAAGACTGGTCAATATCGTAGTTGTCCCGCAAGAACTGGAACAAGGCCGAGATTTTGAACAAAAGAGGCGAGTAGTCTTCGGAGTGAAAAGGCAAGCTCTTCAAACGGACGTTCAACAATGGTTTCACCGAGTAGGCCGGGTGTAAGCGGTCGTGCTTCTTGACGATTTTGGTGAAGCCAGTGTAGTTCAATCTCTGGAAGTGGTTCAATTCCTGGGTCACGTTCAACACCAGGTCCAATTTGCCCGAAAACTTCTGCACATCAAACTGAGCACTAGGCGATTCGGTTTCAGCCTGCAAGTCGTTGAGAGTCTCGTTCAACTCATCGTACTTGTTGATCTGGAACGTATAGACCTTCTCCAAGTCCGAGTCCAAGGCACTGACAAACACCTGCTCGTCCTTCTCGGTCCACGCGTTCTTGATGATGACGCCCTCCTTCAAAAGCTTCTTCAAATGCGTGTAATTGATGTAGTACTCCTTCCACGGCGTGTAGATCTCTCTGCTGAGCTTGCTATCAAAGAGCATTTTCTGGGAGTCACCGTCGGGGCTGGCGGCTTGAGTGCTCGGATCCTGGGACATGCTTGGCCACTAAACAATGCTGTACTAAAAAAATACAAACGACCACGGGAGGGAAAGAAAGGGTGTGGGTGCTCACTATTTAAATGCGTCTTGATTGAGCGAGGGCTCCAGTTATCGTAATAGATAATGAGCGAGCCAGTCCTGCACCCACTGCATTCCATAGCACGTGGGCGGAGGCCTTAATACTTATTACCCATGCCTCCACATGGCTATTTAGAAAACGGAGAGGAGAATACTTTTTTTCTTTGAGTGCCTATTTAAGAAAACACAAGTTGTTATTAGTCATTTCTTAACCTCATACAATTTCCATGGGGCTGGCCGTTCTCGGTGGGCAGTTTCTCTGACGCAGGTGAGTGATGCGAGTCAACTAATAAAGTTAGACATAATTAAGACAAGCATGAGCATACATACTGTACATACTATCCATACCAAAAACTAAATACATAGTAGTTTGCAAATAGTAGATAGTAAAACATACTAGTAAATAGCAAAAAATGTAAAAAGTGAATACATACTATACATACTATACATACTATACATACTATAGACCTACGACTACTACAGTAACCATACCACATACACTAATTCACTACCAGACCTTTACCTTTATTAGAATTTGTTCAACTTAGTATTTGATTCAGTATGTACTGGAGACTGGTATTGATAATGGGACAGAGTCTGCTGTAATAGTGATAGTTGAAAAGGAGTACTTGATGATAGTTCAGTATATAGTAGAGCAAGAGTAGTACTTCAGAAGGTAGGACTGTGGTGCTCTTTGTACCAAGGTACTAAGTACCCCCATTAATTCACTTCCATGTTTACTGTTTCTACTGTCTACCATGTCTACTGTTTCTACTGTCTACCATGTCTACCATGGTTCTATGGCACCATACCACCAAATATCTTTACGAGCCTAAGAGGATATCCCCTTCCGGACCGGGACCGATGAGATCTTTTGATCAAGACTGGAAGTGAACATAGGCCGACACAGGCAACTTGATGAAGTATTGACCAGAATAGACATGTATTCAAGGCAATCCAGAACAGATTTGTATTAAACAGTCCAAAAAGATCCGTATTCACAGTCATAAACTTAATCCTATAAAATCACAGGGCGAGCTTGGTACATGAACAGATGTGGATGGAGTAATAAATATAGGTAGTTCAGTTAATGGAATAAGTACATCGTACAATACTTCTTTCTTTAGTACAGTAGATCTGGTACGCTTACACGTCTGAACCAATACTACTACTCTACTGCTACTCTACTACTACTATATATACTGTACACATATACATGCTACATACTAAATATACCAAATGTTATGTTCTTTGACACATTTATGCTTTAGTGATACGTGGATTTGAATACTCACCATCCGAGCAATGGTAAAGATTGTCTAGAATATTGAATTGTCTGTAATGTCCATTACTATGATCGGAGAGTAGGGTTCATAATACTGCCTATAGCGGGCCTAATACCAAATATACTAAATGCTACATACATACTAAATGCTACATACATACTAAATGCTACATACATACTAAATGCTACATACATACTAAATGCTACATATCTATGCATACAAATGACTGAATGTAAATACATGTCGGACATTGTCTGGTTCTAGGAATGTCCCACAACTGATAGTTGGATGAAGGACAGTTTATGTATTGGAGTACTTGGGTTGGGTGCTGAGGGTGCCACATAATAAAATCTTTAACAATATCATTACTTCATAAATCTCGAAGTGTGAAATGGGAAGTGGAACAATATCTAAAAAAGAATACCTATAAATAGTTTGGAATCAAGTTCTATATTATATCATGCTTCTCCGGAGCCCGCACCCGTGCACCCGAGGGCATACTCATGTTTGGCTGGTGCGCAAACCATCTACCCCATGACCTCTCTACACTTTGATGACAATCCGTTATCGTCCAGAGGGAGTCTTCAATATATACCCCCGGGATTCTCGAGACATCTACCGGAGTTGACCTACAATTTCTCCCAGACCCTTTCGTCGGAAGTTGCTCATGGCAAAAACTCTCTCCGGCACCAGGCTCTAGAGTACCTCAAGGCCTCGGGCTCCTATATCGTCATTCTATTGCTTCGATCGCTTTCCTATGGGTTCAGTCTACTAGACAAATACGCCGTGGGGATCTATGCAAATGGTCATGCCAATGATTTCAATGCAGGTCCGAATGATACCTATACTGGAAGGTCCAACCGTTCAAGTGGTGGTCATGCTCAAAATGAAGCGCTGAATAATGCTGCTAATGATGCTTTAAATGGTGCTGCTTATGGTGCTGCTGGATCTAATTCGGATGCAGATAAAATCTCCTTTGATATACTGGACTTCCCGGACGCGATACCCTCCAGCACTCCCCGTGGCTCACTGCCCGTCCAGCACAATGTGCTCCCTGATATACACACGGAAAAGCCCCGCGCAGACTCGGATATTTTCAAGTGCATTTTCGAGCTAGATGATACCGATGAAGATTTGGTCATGGCCGGCCAATATGGCACATCTTTGCATTCTACCTCTGGGTCCAAGTACGTTCCACGTGACCGCATGTATAAGTACCAGGCAAATGCGAACGAGGTTTCCGCCGTCGACCTCTTGAAGACGGAATTATCTTCGCCTCGTGACGAGTACGACGATATGGTTTCCAGATTCTACAGACCTTTCAAACAGGCTCCACACCAGAATTACTCGTTGACTAATGCCATGCTAGCATTCAAACCCACCAGCGACTTTTCCCAGATTCTCAAGGAGAAACGGGGCCAAATACAACAATTGGTGTCTTGGGAACGAAAACAGGCCCAATCGTCTATTCGACCACTTAGTGCTGAGCAACTACTGCTGGTCAACAAGTACTGGGCATCGAAACAAACCAATACACCGGTGGTATCTGCATTTTCCATCGATATCACGGCCAGAGACCTCCAAACGCTCCGTGACTCCAGCTGGCTTAATGATAATGTTATCGACTTCTACTTGAACCTTGTCTCAGAAAGTGTACCGGGTACCTATTGCTGGACCACGCATTTCTTCTCCACTCTCAAGAGTAAAGGATACCAGGGTGTTGCACGATGGGCCAAGCGCAGGAAGGTCAATTTGGGGGAAAAGAAAAAGGTCATAGTGCCTATTAATATAATGGGCACACATTGGGCTGTGGCCGTTGTGGATAACATGGCCAAAACCATTGGTTACTATGACTCATTATCTTCTGGAGGAAACATGAAGACCGTTGAGATTTTGCGTGACTATATGATCAAAGAAAGAGAACGGTTACAGGTCTCTTCTATAGAGTATACGCTTCTTCCATGTGTAAAGACCCCACAGCAGCAGAATGGTTACGATTGTGGGGTCTTCACTTGCACTGTGGCACGATACGTCGCAGGCGACTCTCCATTAAGCTTCTCCCAGAATGATATGAAGGTGATTCGACGAAGAATGGCCTACGAGATCTTGAGCAAATCTTTGTTAGACGGCCCCAGCCAACCCCATCTTTAATTATCTTTACTAACCCTGTTAGATCAAAAGTTGGTGGAATAACCCATAGAGGGATTGAGATCAATTACCCTGTTAATTGAGGGGAGGTGCGATTACGCCCTTTTGGGGTACACAGTTACTACGCCCCTTCGGGCACTTTCCCTCAGACTATTAAATGGCGGCCGATCTCTCTTCCTAAAGAATTATCAACGAATGCAGTTTTACATAATTTACCTTACAAGAATCTAAAATGCCCATGAGAGGGCCTATATACAAAGCCTCAAGTCTTAAATCCTTCAAAAGCATTAAAACCAGCTCTTTTTGGGTGTCCCAAGAGCGGCAACATCCTTGACCTTGCTTTCGTAGGTTTGCACCTTTTGCGTAGAGGCCGAAATCTTACTGCTCAAGTACTCCGCTCTCTCTTTCATGTTCTTAACGTCTCTGGAGTCGGAAAGCTTGGCGATTTGGTCCTCGAGCTTGGTGATCTTGGCATTCTCAATAGCAATCAACTCCGAGTAGAAATTTGTCTCGTACAACTTGAACACCGTCTGGTCGTTCACCAAATCCTTGAAAGCGGCCTTGAAAAGTGGTCTTCCTGTAGACACAGCCTTGATAATACCCTTATCTCTCTTCAAGGAAATGAGGTCGTTTTTCTCTAAGACGCCCAACGTTTGCACCGTGTGATAGTTGAGAGAGAACAAAGGCGATTGCACCAAGTTATCAATGTCAATGTGGTCGTCCTTTGCAAGAGCCCGGATGAGAGCCCAAAGTTGTGCTGGGTTCCATGGTGTATCAGAAGAGTTTTGGTCGGTGTTGACATTGAGGAAGAAAGTGGTGATCTGCTCGGAAGCCTGGTGAACCATTTCGTTTAGAGCAGCTTCAGGCTTTTCTCCTGACTTGACCCGTCTGACAAAGGCTTGCAAATCCAGCATCCGGCCTCCAAGCGGTTCAAGACACTTGTCGATGTTGGTGTGGGCACCGATATCCTTTAATTGCTTGCTGACGTAGTGCTTTGCACTAACAGGAGTGGCATCATCCAAGGAAATGGTCTTGAACACTTGATTGGGAAGTGCTTCTGTCAAGTGCAGAGTGCTTCCGGAATCAGCAGAGATGAAGATGACGTGTGCCAGGTTATTCTGGATCAATTGCCCAGCCCAATCCGCCAATGCCTTGTAGATGAAGTCATGGGGACTATCCGACTTTCGGAGAAAGTTATTGATCACCACCACAGGCTTAACCTCCGGGTGCAGCTGCAAATAGTCATCTTCTTTAGCTCCTACGATCTTGGTGTCTCCGCTTTCAGCCTGGTCTGCGTGTTTCAATTTTTGCTGACGATCAATCTCACACTTATAGGCAGGGAACCCATCAAGTGCCACATTTCTGATGGCCTCCAGCGCCAACAGCAACATGTTCTTGTACTGGGTTTCCTTGGACTCGCTGAGACCCGACTTCTGACCGGTCAACCCCTGCAAGCCTAGATCAACGAATTGGGACACGGAGTTGGTCCAGGTGAAGAGAGGGAAGTAACCCAATTGGGAAGCACCAGCCTTTAAAAACTCGTTATCACTTCTGGCTTTGACCAAATTGTTGCAATCAATCTCCAAGAGGTTTTTCTTGTAGGACTGGTCAATGTTCAAGGCATGTTCAGTGACAAACTCTTTCTCACCCGAACCCTTGGGTCCTTTCACCACAATAAAAGTATTGGCATTCTCACACACCCACAAGCGCAATTGATTAGCCTTCTCAGACCGTTCGGACCAGTAGATGTCCGCGTCCAAATCCTCGATTTCTACCTCTTCTTTATGGCCACCAGTGAGGGTTTCCAACGAGTCTCCAATAAAGTGCTTGCTATCACTGAGACTGGAAACTATCAACTTGTAGGGTATGGCAACGGCCTTGATGTACCACTTATCCTTATGGGCGTCCCAGCTGTAGTACTGCTTGATTTTGAACTCGATGAACTGTTTTCTGATGGGTTCGAAAATAAGCACGGCAATCGTGGCCAAGAGTGCCAAGATCACAGGAATGGCGATTCTCTGGTGGTTGGCAATAAGATTTGTGATGACATTGACCCTCTCAACCGGAATGTACTGGAGGTGCAACGTGGTTTTGCCTCCATCGAGAACCATGCCCGTGATACAGTTTCTGGCCCGGATACACGAGGCAGTGAACCTGAAGATAATGGTGGAAGTAGGGTTGGACGACGAGGCAGGAATGATATCAATAATCGTACCGTATCTCCTGAAAAGCAAGTACAACTCCTCCTCGGTCAATGGATTGCCCTCGAAAATCACCTTGAGCTTACGAGACGGAAACCGGCTCAAGTCCTCGATCCATGGCGTACCCTTAACCAAAGACGCAGTGACCTTGGGCCTATAAAACGACCGCATAGAGAGGCGGTTCTGGTTCCGTTCAATATTGTTCTCGATGGCCGAAAGAAGGCTCAGAGAGCTCGAATTGGGCGGCACGCCAAACTTGACAAACACTCCACCGTCCCTCTTCAATGGCACCAACTCCTGGCACTCGGCCAGATCCGGTAGAGGGTTCTTCTCGCTATTGACCACGCTGATGATGAAATCCCGCACCTCCTTATCGGTCTGCGTAAAATCAATGGACTGCGCCAAAAACCCCCAGAACTTGCTATACCGCAACTTAGCTAGCGAGCGGGGGTACACATTGTCGAAGAACACAAGTATTTCTTTTTGTTTCTCATAATCCATGATTCCCGTCAATTGAGCCGGAGCCTCGGACTCCGAAGTCTCGGCTTCATCCTTGAACTTTTGCAAGTCGGACGAGTAGTAGCGGACGCCTGTGTAATTGCTAAGGATCTGGATCTGGGGAACCCTCAAGGCATGCCCCGATCTGAGCGATCTTAACCCACGGTGAAACATCAAATAGCGTTTTGATGAATAGATCCACTGGTATTTGGCAGTAGTGAAGAACTGTTCAGGATAAGAGTAGTGGTTGATATAAGTGGGGGAGTGAGTGGAAATAGTGAGTGAGACCAGTGAGGTCATAGGCTACTGCGCGTTACGTGCATACGGATAGATGTCTCACAGCAATAGTAATCCCCAGGCCGTGGGACCTGGCGACGCGGGGCCAGTAGCTTTTTGCTTTTCGCTGGACCCCAGTACTGCATGACGTTGTTCTAGGCTTCGCTTTGAATCACTATACCATTTGGAGCGGTATAACAATCTTCGAAGAGGCCAATGGTAAGAGAAGGACGGCCTTGTCCTGCGCACTTGCGGCTCCATGTTTGCATGGAGAAACAGATGTGCTGGATGGCTGGGGAAAGTGAGAAGTTGAGAGAGGAATAGATGAGATAAATAGGGAACGGGACTGAAAAGATGGGAGTGAAAGGGGGGGAGAAATATGGTAATGAACAGGAGAAGAGGAGAAGAGGAGGAAGAAAGAGGGTAGAGAAGAAAAGGAGAGTGGATGAAAAATTCGCACCGCGTCGAAATAGTCGCTACGCTACGTGCAGTACACCCTCATGCGACCTTACATATGGTACCTGCATCATTAATGTCTTCGTAAACTTTGACATATCAATAGCTAGCTCATGAAGGCAATTATTGCTATGAGCGATATTCTAATCTCTTCTCTAATGCCCACAATGTGCAGGCAGGTCAATTGGATGTCCCCCAAAATTAGTGATGCACACATCTACCTCGGCCACAACTCAAGATCTCTCTCTCTCTGACTTTCGATTCTCAGTTTGCGCATCCCATCTCTCATTCTCTCTCATTTATCTCTCTTCTCTCAATTCTGACATTCTTCTGCTGATTAATTCCCTTCTGTGGCTAGTCTACCACTGCAGAGGGTATATAGTTTGTATCCTTCAAAAAGTCCTGCGTACGGAGTGGTCTCACGCTGGAGGAGTCCACCAGATTTCTCACCTTCTTCCCAGACTTATAGTTGTCCCGTATATACTCCTTCATGGACCTCAAGGCCGCTTCACGACACAACTCTCGGAGATCAGACCCACTCATACCTTCAGTGTAGGCCACAATGGTCTCCAAATCGAAGTCAGAGTCTAGCGTGGCTTCATTAAGGATCTTCTCCAAAATAGACCGTCTTTGGCCGCGATCTGGCTTGCCAATGGCAAACCTCTTGGGCAATCTCCGCATGAATGCCAGGTCGATATCGTTTTGACGGTTGGTGGCTCCCATAACCATAATACGACCATTCGAAACGAGTCCATCCCAAAGCGTCATGAACTCGGCTTTAAGTAATGAACTAACCTCGTGGTCAGTGGACGAACGGTCACGTAAGAACGAGTCGATTTCATCAATGAAGATAATACAAGGCTGCAATTTGTTGGCCAACGAAAAGATGGCGTCCACTATCTTGTTGGATTCTCCGTACCATTTATCCATAATAGTCAGCATTCGAATCAGCAAAAAGAAGGCCCCGCTCTCTTTGGCTATGGCCTTGGCCAACATGGTCTTACCACATCCTGGAGGCCCGTAGAAAAGCACGCCTTTGGGCGACTGGATAAGCGACAGGTGCGTAGCAAATAAATCTGGCTCGGTCAAAGGCAAAATCACCGCCTCGTGGAGCTCGTCGATGATCTCGTTCAACCCTCCAATATCATCGAAAGATACCTTCAAATCCTCGGGAAGTACAAGGCTATTGAGAAGCGCTTTCTCGTACTCATTGAGCAGAAGCTTCTTCAAACCCGTATTGTGTTCCTGGATCTTCCTCAACACATTGTGGCTATTCTTCTTGCTGTCCTTGTTGCGCGAGGCGTCCAGGCTCTCATTCAAGAGGTGGTTGATCATGTAGTACATGGAGAGCCCGGCGCCGGTGAGGAAGAAGATATCGCCCAAGAGCTTGAGGTCCACCTTGAGGCCCCACAAATCTAGCTTGATTTTGTTCATGGTGTCTAGCGAAGTGTGGTACTAGTGGTGGGGGTATACAACAGTGAGAAGTATAACAGTGAGAAAGTAGAAGTTGGGGTCTGAGTAACCGAGGTCGCGGCGGTGTACGGGTGTCATGCCAGCTTAGATAGAGCATCATCTCATCTCTTGCATCTACTAACCAATGGCCAAATCAGACAAACATGCGATCCGCATGCCGGGTGCCGTCCTAGATCAGATCAGGACCAAACAGGAGAGTGGAGAATATAGTAAGGACAAGAGATTTGGCCAGAAACGGAAGTTCACTGAAAAACGGGTCTCCAGAAAGGACAGGCGGAAAGAGGAGAGACGTTTGAAGAAGCGAAAACAGCATAGACCCAAAAGCAACGGCCATTCACATGAGGGAAGCCTAGATAATGGACAGTTCCAAAAAGAAAGCCTAAATAATTCTATTTCTGAATCCAGTGATATGGAGCAGATGAGCCATGATGAGAGTGAGGCTGAGGAAGACCCTATGGCCGCCTTGAAGGCTCTTAAAGCCCAAAAAGAGGCTAAGAAAAAACTGCAAAAGGTAATGGATCTGGAAGTGGAATCTAAGGACTCGGGCTTCCGTGTGGTTCGTGAAGATGACTTGGACGATGAGCTTAGTGAAGGTGATTTGGAGGATTTCGGGTCAGAAGGCGAATTTGATGAAGATTTAGAGGAAGATTTAGAAGAAGAGTTTGGTGAAGACGATTCCATTGACTCTAATGATTTCGATGGCTTTGAATCAGACGAAGATGCTCCAGAGGATCCACTCGCTGCTCTCAAGAAGTTGAAGGAAGCCAAAAAGGCCAAAACCAAAGCCAAAAGCCAAGAAAAAGAAGAAAATGAAGAGAGTGACGATGAAATGCTCCCTGAAATTCCATCTGAGTTTGAAGATCTCAGTGAAGCTGAGGATTTTGGTAATGAGTCCTTTGAAGAAGGAAGTGATTTGGACGAAGCGTTCGATCTGCCAGAGGAACTCGAAGAAACTGAAGACCCTCTAGCCCAGCTCAAAGCCTTGAAGGAAGCAAAAAAGAAGGAGGCAGACAAGAACGAAAAGAAGGTGGCAGACGAAAAAGCGAAGAAAGCAGACAAGAAGATCAAGAGCTCCAAGGCAGATAAGCCGGTGGAGGCCAATTTCGTGGATCCCTTGGATAATGATTTGGAGTACTATGCCAAAAAGTTGGGACTCAAGAACGGAAAAAAGTCCAAGCTCACCAAACTCGATGATGATGATGTGGTGGGTGGTCTCTTGGACGGCCTAGACTTTGATCTGTCTTCTGAGCATTCAGCGTCGGATCAGAGTGATTACGATGACGAAGAATCTGGTTCTGATGAGGAGCGTGGACCCAAGGAAAACCCCTTTGTTGCGCCTGGAACAGATGTTCAGGAAGACACCAATGGACCAGATTCAAAGGAATCCAAATACATTCCTCCCGCTCTTCGGCGAAAAATGGCGTTGGAAAATGGGACCGGCTCCGAAGTTAATGTTGCCCTTCAAAGGTCCATCAAGGGTCCCATCAATAGGCTCTCGGAGGCCAACATTGGCTCCATTGTCAACGAGATCAATGGCCTTTTCCTCTCCAATGCCAGACAGGCCGTCAACGAGAGCTTGACCTCCATTGTACTCGAAAGTATTGTTCAACAAGGCCGATTGCTCGATACCTTTGTCTACTTGCATGCAGCATGTGTGGTGGCCATCTATAGACTCCAGGGAGTGGACTTTGGAGCATACTTTATCCAGACACTTATTGAGAAATTCGAGAAGGCCCGAAAAGCCGAGGAAAAGTCTAAAGATGCTCTTAATTTGGTATCTCTTCTATCATCAGTGTATGCGCTCCAGTTGGTGTCCTCCAAGCTTCTTTATGACTTGATCCGCGATCTCATCGATGAACTCTCCGAGGCCAATGCTGAAATCTTGCTCAAAATTATCAGGAATTGCGGCAACCAAATGAGGTCCGATGACCCGGGCTCGCTTAAGGAGATTGTGTTGCAAGTGTCCAAGAAATCTTCCTCCCTCAACTCCACCAGCCCCAGGATGCAGTTCTTGGTGGAAACCATCTCATCTTTGAAGAACAACAAAATGAACTCAGCCCAAGCAGACAGCCACGACTTGATGGTGCGGCTCAAGAAATTCTTGGGCAACTTTGTCTCGTCCAAATTGGCCGATCCTCTCCAGGTATCCTTGGACGATATCCGCAATGTGGACACGCGAGGAAAATGGTGGCTTGTGGGTTCGGCATGGAAGGGTAACGAGGCCCAGCTGGAGGTTTTGGCCAACGTGGAGGCCATGAATGACATCCTCGAGTCTGCGGAGCCTAATTGGTTGGAACTAGCCAAACTCCAGAGAATGAACACCGACATCAGAAGAGCCATCTTCATCTCAATCATGTCTGCCAACGACTATGTTGATGCAGTGACCAAGCTCGACAAGCTTGCATTGAAGAAGTCCCAGGAGAGGGAAATCCCCCGGATTGTGGTCCACTGTGCCGTGGTGGAGCCAGCATATAACCCGTACTATGGGATATTGGCATCCAAGTTGTGTGAAACCCACTCGTACCGGAAAACGTTCCAGTTCATGCTCTGGGACTTGGTCAAGGGTTTTGAAGGTGGAGCGGATGACGATGAAGACGACGATTATACTGGTTTCGACGATAACCTCGACGACGACGAGAAGCTCAAGAAGATCCTCAACTTGGGCCGTCTTTTTGGCAATCTCTTTGCTGAGGGGTCTTTGGCACTCCACGTGCTCCGGACCGTCAACTTCATCACGGTCTCTTCGGACCTCAAGATGTTCATGGAGGTTTTGTTCGTGACGTTCTTCGACCACATTGGAAAGAAGTCCCAGGTCAATGCCATTGGAGTGGGATTGGTTGGAAAGAAGAGCATGTCTGAGCAAAAGTTCGATGACCGTATCTTGATCGAGAGGGTCTTGAAGGCTAAGGATGAGCCTGCCATGTTGAGAGGAATCTGTCTCTTCATCACCAAGGGCGTCCCTCAGAGTGACTTTATTACTGGCAGAAAACAACGAAAGAGAGTGGAGTGGGGGGTCCGGGCCATGTGTGATGTGACAGAGGAGATTGTCAAGGAAACCGAGGAATTCTAATAAGTAGATAGTCAGTACTATTCAGTACCATTAATCAAGTATAACCAGCATTAATTAACTATTATCATTACTATACTTTGCTATACCCTCGCTAGAACGGCCACGGACTCCACATGCTTAGTTTGAGGATAAAAGTCGAAGCCCGTCACCGATTCAACCTTATACTTCACGCCCATGGCTTCAGAGTGCTTAAGCAAAAAGTCCAAGTCTCGTGCCTGTGTGAATACATTGCAGCTCACATATACTATGGCACTGGGCCTGAAGGCCACCAACTGCTTGAGAAAGGTCTCTGTAGAACCCTTCCTAGATGGATTCATCAACACCACACTTTCAGCCCCAGTGACCCGCGATTGCAAGAACTCTCCGTTCGTGAACATACACTCGGAATCTCCACTAATGAACTCGATTTTCGTGGGGTTCTTAATACCATTGATACCTGCGTTGTGCTTGGCATATTCAATGGACCTCTTGGAGATCTCTATGCCATACACCTTTCCATCGTCAGGAAGGTTTTTGGAGAGCGAGATGCCCAAGAACCCACTGCCACAGTATGCGTCGATGATGTACTTGTAGCCAGGCGAAACTTGAGCTAGCTGCGCCTCGATAAAGTCAAGAAACGTGGGTAGAATGGACCGGTTGTTTTGGAAGAATTCGTTGGCTTCAAACTGGAACACATGGTCGCCCACCTTTTCTGTCACCACATTGTGCCGGTTGGTCAAGCACACATGCTGAAACTCTCCAGTAGCATGGTTAATGCGGATCAGGTCACGAAGAAGAAAGTCAGTTGGGACTTTCTTGGGTGCTCCGTTTTCGAGCTTCTGCCGAAGCTGCTCCTGGAATGCTGCCTTCACCTGTAGAAGCTTCTCATTGATGGTATTCGTTGCAATGGGACACCTTTCCACGTCCACCACAGACGAGCCAAAGGTAGCACTTTCAAACCCAATGGCCAATGGAAGATCCTGAAGCAGAGTGTCTTTGTAAACTCGTGTGTGAGGTGTGAGTTTTGTCCGGTACGAGTACTGCATCGGCGACTCCACCACCACGCCAAAGTTGGCTATGGTGCTTCTATCTAGACCAGGACAAAAGTACAGGTACGCCCTCGAAATAAAACTTTGTTTCATGTCGAGCTGTTTCTCATAAGGCAACATCTGGAGCTGGCACCCACTGCACTTCGCAAAATGCTCACACAATACAAGACCATCGTTCCGTCCACTGAACCTTCTGGACTTGCGTGACACACTCACCAACTCGGCCTCGGCGTAGTACTCGTGGTGTCTCTGTAGCGATATTTTCACCTCGTCTCCAGGAACAGTTTTGGGGATCTTGACCACGGTCATCATCGCCTCATCTGTACATGTGGGGTCATAGACACTCCTGCGGACCAAGCCCAAGCCATCACCTTCAGAGCTTGCACTTAGGACCTTCACCAGATCAGCCTCGCAGTACTCTCTGTTGCGTGCAAAGAGGAAGCGGTGGATGGTATTTTCGGGCACCTTGACACTGTCCAACGAGAGCCCATTGGAGTCTAGAAGAGCCTGGATGTCCCGGTGGATGACGCGGTCACGTGAGGTTAAATCAGTAGAGCCCCTTTTGGTTTTGCGTTTCAACACATTTTGCAAGTTGGTATAGTTGCGTCGAAGAAATGGCTGGTAGGTGAGTCGGACCGGTATTCTGGAGAACATGTTCCGATGAGATGAGATGCGCTGCTGAGTGCGCACGCCATACACTGCCAAAACACTTAAGATGAATCACTGGGATTTATGGTACGCCAACGATTCAACATTGACATTCGATATTCCCTTAATTGAAGAATTTGAAAATTCTGTAACAATTCTTGAACATTTCTCAAACTGTTTACCCTGTAAATTTGTTTAACTGGCAGTTTCTTGGGGCTCACTGGAATTGATTTCTTTGGGCACCCCACTGTACTGTCTCAAGTCGAGGGATACTGTCTTGGTGCACTTCTGCCGTTGCTCTCTGTAGATACCAATCAAAGCATCAGAGTTTTCAAACAATGAACTCTTTAACGAGATCACAATAAACTGGAATCCTGGACCTGCGTGGTTCTTGATATAGTTGGAGATGCGGGCCACATTGGAGTTATCAAGAGCAGCATCGATTTCATCCAAAACAAAGAAAGGAGAGGGCATGTAGGTGTGGATGGCGAAAAGAAGAGCCAAGGCTGCTATGGTCTTTTCTCCACCCGATAAGAGCTCCATGTCTCTGAACCGCTTCATTGGTGGCATGGCGTGGTACCGGATTCCAGCACTATATGGCTCGTCCTCATCCTCCAATGTAAGATAAGCGGAGCCTCCGAGAGGAGCAGCGTCCGACTTGGTCAATTCCTTGTAGATACCATCGATTTTGTCGGAGATATGGGCGAAAGCCTTCATGAAGGCCTCACTGCGCAACTGCTTCAACTCGTTGAACCGGTTCAATGCCCGTCTCTCGTCCTGTCTGGCCTTGTTGAACTCCCGGTCAAAGTCCTTGATCCGTTGGTCCACTTCTCTTAACCTATCCAAAGCTTTGGAGTTAGGTGCAAGCATCTCGAGTTCCTTCTGGATATTCTCAATGGCAACGCTAAGCTCGGCTTCTGTCTTCAATGAGTACCTTTCTTGCAATCTGGCTTCCAAAAGAGAGTAGTCCACCTGGATCAGGTATGCAAGCAGCGATATGTCTTGTGTCTCTACTTCAAGAGAAACTGATTCCAAAAACCCTTCTTCAAGAGGCAAGTCAATGCTTTCAAGCTTGCAGTTTTTGAAGATATTCAAACGCTCAGAGTCGATCTTCTGAATAAGCTCTTCTGAGCCAGAAAGTTCTTCAGCGAGTGCCTTAACTTCAGCCTCAATATCCTTCTTAGAGGCTTCTTTCACGTTGGCTTCCTGGAGTGCTTCAGCAAGATCCACCTCACATCTATTGAGCGCCTCAACCACCGATTCCACTCTTTCCTGTTCTGCTTTTAATGCTTCTGAGAGTGATTCGAAGGTTTCGTTCACTGCAGCCAAGTCACTTTCAATACCCATCTTTATATGTTCCAATCTCTCGATTCTGGACCGCGTTTCCAGGATGCTTTCCTCCTGGAAAGATAACTTGTTAAGGATGGCTTTGATTTCTCTCTGGAGCTGTGCTCTTTGCCTGGACCGTGATCTCATGGCTGGCCCATGGAAGTACTCGTAATCTTCGATTGTCAGTAAGCCGTATTGTTGGCAGAAATCGGTGTAAATCTTGTCCTGAAGCTCTTTTATCTGCAGCTTCATGTCCGCCACCTTTTCGTCTACTGTAGCAATGGACTCTTTCTTTAGCATCAAGTCCGCGTCAAGGTCCGTGATCACATCCAGCTGGTGGTTTATCTCCATTCTCTTTTCTCCGGCCTCCCTCTCCAAAATATCCACTTTGCTCTTGACCTTAGGAATCTCTTCGTCTATAAGGGCAATCTCCTCAATGAGGTTATTGAGTTCAATATCTTTGGGTTTCTCACTCTGAAGCTTCACAAGACGATGGGTCAATTCTTCCTTTTCTCTGCGCAAGTTCAAAAGCTCCTGCTTGTTCCATGTGACGGCCTTAGAATCACCCTGTCCACTGGTCATGAGCCCGGACTTGTGTATAATCGAACCATTGAGTGCCACGAACTTGCAGTCCAGGACATTGGCCAGGCCCCATTTTAAATCTCTAGCAATGTCAATATCCTCCACAATAACAGACCCACTCAATGCAAATTGGACAGCGCGCTCAATGGACTGGTCCTCGAACTTGGCAATATCCAATGCAGGCCATGCACCATCGCTCAAGGATCTGAGGTAGTTCAAGTTATGCTGCTCGGTTACCACGGAATCCAAAGGAATGAACATCGCTGTTCCAGAACGCCGTTCCTTCAAGATCTCAATGCACTTATGTGCCACAGCCAGGCTTTCCACAACAATGGCATTCTGGTAGCGCCCAAGTGCAGTTTGGAGAGCAAAGTCGTATTTCCTCTGTGACGAACGGACAAGTTCATTCAACAAGCCCTTGATTGCACCATCTTTGATCAAGTTCCGTAACATTAACACATTGTCTCGCAAGTGCTTCTGTGATTGCGTTTCCTTTTGCAAGGACGAAACTTCATCAAGTCTAGCATTGATGGTTCTGAGTTTGGAGGTAGTTTCAAGCTCTGCAAAGTGGTTTTCCTCTGTTCGTTTGATGAGCTCATCCTTAGCAGACTTTTTGATGGCTCTCTGGCTCAAGAGCTCGTTGAGGGAGATGTTGAGATCGCTGATTTTGGAGTCATAAGTCCACCGTACAGTCGACTCCAAGTCCAAAATACGGTCGCGGGCATTTTGCTTGCGAGACTCAATGCTTTTGACGGAAGAAACAAGCGTTTCCCTATCATTTTCGAGTATCGACATGGACTCCTCTAGCCGGGACCCGGAGCTTGCCAAAAATGTATTTCTCAAGGCCTCATATTGCTTCAAGCCTTCGGGAGGAACATTGATCCTGCTGGTAAGAGACTCGATTTCTGCTTCGAACCGGTCCAACGCTGCCTGTGCCTCAGTAAGTGAAGCACTCAGTTCTCGGGCCAACTTCTCCTGGTTCCCAAGGTCGGCCATCAAGTTTTCCACCTTGGTAGTCGTTTGGCGCAGCCTGCTCTCTAAAGACTTCTTGTTGGAAGCCACCGGCACCAAGGCCCTTCTTTTTGAGTCCGCGGCCGATTTCAAATCAAACACTTCTCCATCCAACCTTTTGCGTTCTAGGCTTAATCTTGAAGACTCAGCAAGAATACTTTTATGGGCAGCATCCTCGGCCTCAAGTCTTTCTCTGGCCCCAGTGAGTTTCTGCGAGATAGTAGTGCTATCCTGTAAAGCCAGGAAGTGACGCTTCTGGTTGTGGAAAAGCTTGTAGAGGTGGTACATCTTGATGTACTTGTTCTTCTCGGTCAACTTGACCTCAAAGAGATCACGTTCCCGCATCTGCTCCTTGTACTGCTTGGAATCGGAGGTGAGGTTTCTCTTGCGGAAGAACACCTCAGCGGCGACGTCACGGGCCCGTTCCAGCTCTTCCTTAAGCTGGTCATATTCCTCTACATATTCAAGAGACCCACTGATGGCCTCCACCAACTTGGACATTTCCTTGGGCGACTGCGAGGCCACGTTCTCGATGTCACCCTGGAACACCAAGAAGTTGCGCGCCTTGACCAAAATGTTCTCGTTTTTCAACGCCAAAGTGTACTGCAACGCGGTGACATTCGTTCCGTTGATCTTGTATTCCGACGCTCCACCTTGTCTGATGGTACGCATAAACTTGACCACTTCCCCTGAATTCTTCTCGTACAGAGCACAAACGTACGCCGACATGATTTCTTCTGTATCACTCAGATCATCAACTGGACCTCGGTATATCAAATCATGAAGGGTATGGGAACGGAGCTGTGCTGATTGGACGCCCAAAACAAACGAAATGGCGTCCATCATATTGGACTTGCCTGCACCGTTGGGCCCAATGATGGAAGTGAACGGCGCATTGCCGAATCCAATTTTGGCCGTGCCTTTATACGACTTGAAGTTGTGTAGTTCGAGACCAACGAGCCGTCCCATGGTAGTGGTTGTATTGTATTGGAGGTAGTCTAGTCTATGGTGCGCGTCAATAACTGCGCGTGGAGACGCGCGTCTTGTATCGTATTTTATTGTATTCTTTTATCGTACTCTTTTATCGTATTCTTAGCTCACTACTAAATCGGATCCAACAAATTGGTTTTTATAGTAGTATTCAAAAATGGGGTTTTCAAGCAACTTTCAAAAGAATATTCAGGAGGCAAAAATTGTATGGGCTTGGTGCAATATAGGTGGAGTGGGCCCTGAGTTTAGGGCACTGCTTACTGTATAGACGCGCAGTAATGGCAGTAAAGTATGAATAAGCTGAAATGAAGTGGAGAGAATGAATTCGCAGAAAGCCATTTTAAAGATGAAGCAGCAGAAAGTAAGCGTGCAGAATAATTAGCTGAACTGTATTCTGATATCTAGTATTTTCATTCTGGTATCAAGAGCAGATGTCTAGTTTCGGGTGTCTAGTATCTATATCCCAGACCTAGTACTTAGAATTTAGTAACTGTACTCCGTATTCTGATGGTTATTCCGGTGCCTAGTATTTCTTTCTAATGCTTGGTTCTGGCGTATGATTCTGGGTTCTTGTCTTGGAGTATAGTACCAGTTCGGTTCTGCTTTCTTACTCTTACATCTACTACATGGTACCATTTATCTGGATTTCAGTGCCTAAAATCTGGTACATGATGTCTGGTTTCGTTGCCAGGTAAAATTTGCTAAAAACTGTTACTTGGTATGTTCAATTACTGACTATCTAAGTATTACCTGGTGGTAGACTTCTAGAGACTGGGTATGGTGACTGGGTACCACCTAGTACTTAACAGAGTAGTCTAGTACGTTATCTACGTTTTTTTCATTTGTTATTTGGCAGGGTAATACAATCATAGTCAATATATGGCAGGGTAATACAATCATAGTCAATATATGGCAGGGTAATACAATCATAGTCAATATATGGCAGAAGTGACAGTATGGTACGAGTGTTATTTCTATAAATTCCTATAAGTCCCTGTAGATTCCTGGAAGTTCCGAAAACCAGTTCACATAGTTTTTAGAGTTAGCTTTCACCTAGTAGTCTATGCATTAGTTACATGATGTTTCAAAGTAGCTTAAAGTGAGTACTATGCAGCTCTGTGCTAACCCAATATCAGTACTAGTGGAGTGACTCCCAGCCCAAGCCTATAAGTTCTAATCCAGTATCCTGAGTACCATCTCATTTATATTAGACTTACCGTAAATATTTGGTCCAATACTTTAAGTAATTTGTTACAAGTGTTCAAAACCATTTTGTCACTATTTGACGTTATTCTAACAATATGCTAGGTGTCAGATATCGATACTTTCTTCTTCTGTAGGTGATTATTTTCCATTCTAAGCTTTCTCTGAAAAGAAATATACTTTGCTCTAACATGTGTATTGAGCCAAGTATTGCAGACTGCAGGGGCTACTGATCAATTATATAGGTAAATACAGGGGTCCGATAGTATAGCCATAGATGTTATGAGCCACTGTCCAAGTAGTGATGATAAAGCATAAATCCAATTCACTTCACTTTACTATACTACTACTTCACTTTACTGTACTACTACTTCACTTTACTGTACTACTACTTCACTTTACTGTACTACTACTTCACTTTACTGTACTACTGCTCCACTTTACTGTACTACTACTCCACTTTACTGTACTACTACTATACCCTATACCAGTATACAGGATATCACCAATAAATGCACATGGTACAGTGTTTTTCAAAACTATTCAAACCAGTGCGATAAAACGATTCAAACCGCACTAACAAAATGTTTCAAACCAATAATTGAAAGAGTTTCGTACCCCTTTCACTCCAGTTCCGTCCGTCTTGACTCTTGATGAATATTGCAAGACCCCCAAATGACCCCAAATGTACTACATATAAGGCAGTCGTCCAGATTCAACATTTTAACACATTGAATTCTAATGAAAGTTGGTGTGAAACATTTGGTTTGAAAGACTGTGCGAAGGAGTACGAAACATTTTGGTGCGCTGGTTTGAATAGTTTTCAAAAACACTGTAACTAAGTACTAGGTGCATCAACTAAAAAATCTAACACTACTAACCAGTAGTTGTACATTAGTGGAAGTTCCAACTATGCCACGAGGTTAGTATATCCACCACCTAAAGCATACAGTGATGCATTAATAGAGGGAATGACAGTGGTGTAGCACTCCGTGTTAGTAGACATTGACGACCTAGTATACTAGGAACGGCTTTCAGAATTATTACTAGCTGTAGTAGTAGCAGTAATAGTTTTACATTAATACACTATTGTCCAGAACAGCTTTCTCTTTCAGTCATGTTCATATCTATCAATCCACTAGCCAGTTTTAACTTTGGTGTGGAGATATTAGAGTGATACTTTTTTCAACCATAGTATTTTGCTACCTAACACTATTACGAGGGGCAGTATCCAAGTCTGTATATCTACTAGTACTATTACGTGGATTTACGAGTCTGACTGTCTACTATTTTATGACGGACCACAATATGACTGACTACATCAGTCTGACTCTGATACCTCCCTCGTTGGCCTATACTACTTTTTTAAACTCACAGGATGACTTAGCTATACCAGTACCTTATGGCTTTTAACCTACTATGCTGGTATCATCTTCATTTGTATTACTGACCATAGGCAAAGTGTTCAGAGATGCAGAAGAATACCATAGCTTATTCTCGCATTCCCTTTAAGTTCCTGGTTTTGCTATGTCCAAGCGTACCATTGATTATCAATATTCGTCAAGTTAGTTTTGCTTGAACGACGTGGAGTAGAGGGCCAGAAAGCCCCCGCTGCTCTTCGAGGGTCGGGCGTACGCAGGGCGCTGGAATGAGCCAGGTTTCCGAAGTCCACTGGGTGCTGTGATGGCCGAGTCTTTTCCGACTTTGTTCGAAATGAACGGCGATAATGCCGGTTTGGTTTGCGCGAGTGGCGTTCTGTCCTGTTCGTTGGGCTGGTGAACATCACTAGTTCCAAGTGGCTTTCGGTAGTGAGGCATCTTAAGTCCACTAGCAGAGCTCCACGTTGCGTTAGGATTGGGAGGTCTTGGGTGGGCCTCGAGATCAGACTTTGCAAAGAGCACATTATTTGTTTTCTTGCGTTTTGCATCCTCTAGGGTTCCTCCATAAGGCCGTTTCTGCGCTTCTCTTATATTTAATGCCTCATTGGCACTGGCTGAATTGCGCTGCTCCATCATTGCAGAATACTTCTCCTTCAACTCCTTGTTCTTGTCGGTGTTCTCGGCCTTGACGAGAAATGGTAGCTGCAAGTAATCACCTGACCGGATGCTGGCATCTAACGTGGTATTGATGACCTGCGTGATGGTGCTGAGGATCTGTTTCGTATCTTTGACTCCGATCTCATTGGAGTATCTCCATACACCCACAGCAATCACGGCACACGTAGCAGCCAGCGCAGCATCCAGGGTCATTTCAGACCCACCTTCTCCTATCAAGTGAATATACTTTCCGAGCATTCCACTGAGCTTGGGATTGTGTAAAGATGCGGTCTTGCTCTTGGACTCATTCGAATCCGGTGACCCGCTGTCGGCACTCTCTTCCTTCTGCTGCCGAGCAAACCGCTTTTCACGTCTTTTGGAAAACTCATCTTCCATCCAGAGGGTCTTCTCCTGAGAATTCCCTTCGCCAAACATGTATGCGGCACGCCTTAGCACTCGGGCCCGTAGGTCATTATCCTTGTTCCTCTCTGCATTCTCTTCTCTCCACTTCTTCTTCCGTTCTCTGTTTTCAATCCTTACTCTTTCCTTATACTCCAGGGAGTCCACATCTCGCTTGACTCCCACGAGAGCCGCACGGAATCGTGTGCTGTTATAGCTTGAGATTGCCGTGTGGGCACAATCGTAGAATTCCTTCAACTGTTTTTCATTCTGCATCTGGCTGAACTCCTCCTCCGTCTTGGCCTCAGCCATAGCTTTTTCCTGCGGCTTTATGTATCCAATAATACTGGTGAGAAGGGTCTGCGCACGCTGCGAGTCGTCTATGGAACATGCCAAAAACTGCTTTCCCTCTTTAAGATCTTTTAAGCATCTTGTCTCCGATTCAGGCAGTTTTTTGAACTCTTGCACTATCTCTTGAACCCGTTTTGTTGCACAAATCGACGTCTTAGTGAGCATAAGCGCATTGGTCATTTGTCTAATCACCAGCATTAGATTCTGAGACTGTGTTCCTGATTGAATATGGTGTGAAAGGGACGAAAGAATGTTCGACAATTGCGGGTTCATTTGCACAGAGCTGGCCGGCTCGGGTTTCATTGAGTCCTCAAGAGTCTGGATTGCAGAGTAGTCTCTTTTGGTAGGGCCTGCCATGGAAGCACGGTGCAACGCAAGGGTTTGTGCAATCGATAGTGGTTTTCCATTAGTCTTTTCGTCTTTTGGCCATGTCTTAGCACTATCGTCCTTTCTAGCAAGCGCATCCTTCACTGAAAGTGCTGCTATGGCAGCTGCAGTAGACAAGGCATTGGGTTGTTCACGATATGTGTCCAGAGAGGATGTTTTGGAGATGGGAGTTTGAGACTCATCAATATCTAGAGACGTAATAAGTTCTTGAGGGTTCAGCATGGCCATGTTGAAGGCATTCTGAAGGATTTCGTTCATGTGGAGCTTCTCCAAATCCAGCTCGTTTTCTGCTGAGGCCACCTGTGCTTTCAGCGGAGCATGGGACGTTGCGGTGTTGACGGCACTTGCAACGGCGGACTTGATGGCGGAATCCAACGTTTGGGAGTCCTCTTTATGGGCCACGGTTTGGAAGTGGGCCAACACATTCTCGTCTAGGACCGGGATATCTTTCAGACCCGAAGCCCCGGTCTCCAGGTTGCTGACTTTATGGGAGATTTCACCTGCCAACTCATCAATAAAGCTTTGACGCCGGTTCTGTAGACCCTCAGGTTTGTAGTCGTTTGAGTTTATGCGCTCAACGACATCTTCAACAATGCCTGCGAGATTCAACCCCGTCAGATCCTTCGCTCCTTCTGGCTGAACATGGTCTTTCCCTGCTTCTGACGGAGCTTCATCTTCTTTTTTTATTTCGTAGATAGAATTCAAAGACTGAGTGATGGCCTGGCGTAAGATCTCATCTGAAGAGAGTGCAGGACCAGGATCCAGTGCATGTTTAGGCACAGGTTCAGGCTGGTCTTCTGAAGGTTTATCGCCTTTGGCAAGACTCAGAAACACCTCTCCAATGGCATCTTCAAGGTTTTGGTCATGGTCTTCTTTCTTGATGTCAAAAGTGTCCTCAAGTGTTAAATCTTCGTTGGCCATTGGGTTGGAAAGACTCTTAAAAGCATTTCCAATAGCGGCTTCAAGATCTGTATTGGCATCAGGATCCGCAGTTTCATCTGCCGTGGCTTTCTCCTGTGTATTGACCATTTCTGGGTCGTCCTTCCTCATCTCAGCACCTACATTCAGTAGGTCTTCACCAGCTTCGCCAGGATGTTCAGTCAGTCCACCCGAAAGTTCATGGTGGATCTCTTGGTTTACAGAAGCATCCAGGGAGAACTCCAGAATCTTGGGGACAGTCTTTTTGAGTCGGTCAATTTGTGGATCCGTAGCTTCAGAACCTGCCCCAGCCTGTGGGAGCAGGTGGACCAGCTGGTAATCGGAATCGGAAGCCAGGGGTTTAGGAGACTCATGGTGGGAGAAGTCGGACTGGGCCAAAGACCCAAACACCAGGCCCACCACGGCTTCAAGGTCAGGCTCAGACTCGGACTCAGGCTTGATTTCGGCAAGTGCAGGTGCAGGCTCATCGAATACACGCTGTTCATGCAGCAGCGGGCCAGAAGCCTCGTTCAACATGGCAAAGTGTTTGAAGGCATCGCCAATTGCACTCTCCAAATCTAGGTCATCCGCAGAGTACAGAGGGTCATTTTGGGCAGACTCATCGGGCTGCTGGGCCTGGTGTTTCTGGGCTTCCATCTCATGGGCTTCATGGTTGATAGCATCTTGCTCCTGGCCGTCTTGGGTACCATTTTGGTTTCCATCTGGGGCGTGGGCGTGTTGGTGGGGATGTAGCAGTGCAGCGTACTCATCCATGGTGGATGTGGCGTGAAATATGGGGTAGATAAGGGTCACAAGTGTGCTGTGACTGTTTTTTCGATGCTTGTTATGATATGTATCTTGCGCGCCTCACCTTCCTTACACTTGCCCAACCTAAATATACCAGTGTAGTAACTTATTGGTTTTTTTATTAATATTTCTTGTATTACTCTCTGTCTTTTTTTTTCTAATCCATTGCTTAAGTTTTTCTTCTTGATTTTTATTTACGTTGATTTTAGTTATGAATCATGACTTGGTTGGGTGTATTGTTGTCTGTATGGACTGTATCATGTGGGTGGTCTTAAATAGACTATGAGTGCGCATGAGATCCTGCAAACTGAGATGACATTCAATAGTAATAACGATAGTCCCAGAATAGTGATATTAATATAACACTAATAGTGTGGGTATTGAAGGCGGGTATTGGCGATCGGTATTGGGAAAATGTGTTGAGGATAGGTATTGAGTGGGTGGGTTAAGACGGAAATTGAAGTGACCAGATCATTATATTGGAGTCACTTGCTCGCCGTCTATTCCGTGCACTGGCTGCGACTTCTCGTGCATCATAGAATGGACGTGCACGCTGGAATGACAGTGGTCATAATGCTGTATTATATTTTTAGAAAATCCTTTGATCACAGTTGTAGCCATAGCTTTAAATTTGGAACTTCACTAGATTACATGACTCTTGGTCATACACAGTTATTCTGAGCATTCAACGTATACAAGACAAACCAGTTTTTGGCCATTGACTGTACAGAAGAAGTGAGTTCAATGTTAATTTTTTCTTAGAAAAGCAATTTTCATTTTTTTTTTTTTTCAATTTTTTTCCTGATCTATTAGAATGTGTAGAGTCACACTATGGGATTTTAGACACGCAGTATCAGGAGCCCATTAAGCAGCTCGGAGTCTAATTTATGGTTGCAGTACTTCATTTTGGTCTTGGAACTTTCTTGAGTCACTCATAAAATAAATATACAGCTGTTAGCTCCACGATAGACAAGGCCCTGCCTATAGAGGATTCATGAAGCCTACTCTGTCCGATGTAACAATGGCCATTCCAAACGCCGTGGCCCCTGCACGAAGTGCCAGGATTGTCCTTTCGAATATTGTACAACAATCCTTACCATTGTTCTAGTGGAGAGTTTCCTGGTAACAAGTTTCTCTCAAAGTTGTGTAAGCCACTTCGGATTCTTTTTTGAGGAACCAACAACGAGAAAGCATTAGTACGTCCTGAAGAACATAACAATAGACATGAAGTTGTTAGTCATATAACCTACAAATAGAGTCTACAGTAGCTCAATAATCAGTAACATACAATGCACACTCGTACATTTAGACTTAGACTTAGACTTGGTCATAGTAATACTAATAGACTTAGTCTCACTCTTAGTCTTAGTCTTAGTCTTAGTCTTAGTCTTAGTCTTAGTCTTAGTCTTTGACGGTATAAAATATTTTAGTAGTTGAGAAAGGAAACAGTAATCAATGAGTAATTGAGTAGGCACTTCATATATAGTGGATTTTTCAGGTGCAAGTAGGACAAACTATTAATCAGGTATAGAAATTCGATATCAATCCAATAATCCACTAGGGCTCTTTACCATCACTATCATTCTGCTGGTACATAAGGCTCAATTTAGGCTACCAGTATTATCCAGAAATTGACTACTACCAATTCAAACGTGGTTGCTAGTGGCAGCACCTTCTGAGTACGAACTATATTGTAACCTTTCTAGTACCTGAAACAGCCAATTCAGTCTATGAGTTATCCCACCTAAGGCTACTGTACCACATCATGCTATATTTTCTCGTGCAACTTTTCAGTATAGTGGATTGTGTCTGTATAAAGATCAGTGGCGTTTTTTTTGAGCCTCAAAAAGTACCACAGTCCAGTGCAGCTATTTCAGTCAATATCCCAATAAATGTACTAATAGTGATACAGTACTAGATTTTGTGTGATGGTAAAACGGTACTAGCTAGAGTTGTTCCTACTGCAATACCAAAAATAATGGTGGGACGATCACAACCAAGTAGAAATTTAAAGTACTTATAGTGGTGCCAATA
Organism: Metschnikowia cubensis; assembly: GCA_002374405.1. Lineage (NCBI taxonomy): Eukaryota > Fungi > Ascomycota > Pichiomycetes > Serinales > Metschnikowiaceae > Metschnikowia > Metschnikowia cubensis. The sequence goes on from NKZA01000022.1 coordinate 25,924, forward strand.
ATGGCAGAGTCCTATTATAGTACCACTCAGTCTAGTGTTGAATACTGATGGTATTACAGTACTAGTCTTGCCAGGCTAAGCTATTGTTCAAGCACTGAAGGTGATATCATAGTACTAATCAATCAATACTGTAATGGTCAAGTCAGTCATGTCATAGTCGGATAGTCTAGTCTACAGAGCCCCGTTAATGTACATGGTCTGCCGTAGTTCACGGTGGTTCACCGTCGACAATAGACCATCTAATCAAAATCAACCGACTAGATGTATTGATTCGTTCCCCGAAAAAGTCTGCTTCTGAGTAGTATGCTATTCTTACTTTCTTCTGCCATTGATCCAAGGCCTGCAGACAGACACACATGGGCATACAGACAAATATACAGGCAACAGATAATTAAAACCCCGGTTGTAGTCTGCGTAGTAGTTAATATCCCCCTTTTATGTTATGTACATAATTATGTCGTATTAATCCGTCATATAGTCCGTCTCCCATGTCCGTCTCATGTACCATGTATACGCCACACATAACATACTCAGCATAGTCAGCCATCTTTTGTTCTGTCTTCTCGCGCACCTTATACAGGCCCTGTCCTATATCACGTCCACTCTCTCTCACAACAACCTCAATTCATCTTCAGGAAACACAATGAAAATCACTTTCAGAGACTTGAAGAAGCAGACCGTGGAGGTTGACGTCGAGCCCTCCGACACTGTATGTATACGCTGCAACGAGCCTTCTCCCCGTCCATTTGCCTTCCTCCACTCCCCATTCCCTTAGTACCAGACACCATAGACTCTATAATGATCCAGCCACCATACACTCAAACCCTCACATTTTACGTTTCTACTTTCAAACAATCATACTTCTACATTTGGAAATTCATAGAGATACATTCATAGAGACGTCCATCAATTACATTGTTTCATACATTCATTCGTCATACATTATTCATACAACCATATACTCATAGTGCTTATACTAACATCAGGTTCTCTCGACAAAAGAAAAGGTGGCGCTTGCGAAGGATGTGGATGCCACCCAGTTGAAGTTCGTCTACTCAGGCAAAGTGCTCCAGGACGAAAAACAGTTGCTGGATTTCAGAATTAAAGAGGGTGACTCGGTGATCACCATGATATCCAAGAAAAAGGCTGCCCCCGCCGCTGCCCCCGCCACGCCTGCTGCTGCTGCTGCTTCTACCAATGACACTGCCCAACAACAGTCGCTGGCGCAACCTGCCGCTAGTACCCGGGAATCCAATTCCTCTAACGCCGCCGACTTTTCTCAGGGCCTGGAGAGGGAAGCCGCCATCCAGAACATGTTGGAGATGGGCTATGAAAGACCCGAGATCGAGCGTGCTTTGCGGGCTGCTTTCAACAATCCTCATAGAGCCGTGGAGTACTTGCTTACTGGCATCCCCGAGACTTTACAACAACCCTCAGCACCCGTGGTAGCCCCTACTGGAGCCAATGCCGCCGCTGCTGACTCGGCTGACGTCGCAGGGGAACCAAACCACGAGAATATGTTTGATGCTGCTGCCGCTCATGGAGATCAGGGTGCAGGTGAGGGAAGCACGGAGATGAGCGATGTCAACCAGCTCGCATTACTCCGTGAAGCCATCAGAAGTAACCCGGAGTTGATCCAACCTTTGCTTGAGCGTATAGCTGCTGCAGACCCCCAAGCCGCCGCCTTGATCGAACAAGACCCTGAGGGTTTTGTGCAGAGATTCTTGGAAAGCGACCTTGATTTGGAGGGAGACGAGGCTGAAGGAACCGAGGAGCAGGACATGGTACGTGTGCAATTGACCGAGCAGGACGAAAGTGCCATTGCTCGGTTGTGTGAATTGGGTTTCGAGCGCAACTTGGTCATCCAGGTTTACATGGCCTGCGACAAGAACGAGGAGATCACTGCTGACATTTTGTTCCGTGACACTTAGGTGGTCAGTGACACGGTCACACGTGGCAGCAAGGTTCTACACGAATCATCGAATAGAGGCAATCAATCTATAACTTGAGATAACGAAATACGAATGACGCGGGTTACCAGTTACCAGTTAACGGTTAACAGTTAACAGCTGATGGTTAATAGTTAATTTGCTAACGGTTGATAGTGTCAAAAGAGGTGATGCTAGCAATGCCGGCCTTGTCCAGGTCAGCAATCGGGGCATTTCCCTCACGCACAACCAACTTATAGTTCAAGCCCGAGTCCTTGGCAGCCTTGATCTCCAAGATGTTATCGGAGTAAAAGGTCACCAGGCGGGGCTCGCAACCAATGGATTCACATATGTTTTTATAAGATTGAGGCCGAGTCTTGAAGCCCGAGGTGGTGATATCATAGTAGCCACGGATGCGGGGTTTCAAGTCCGTAGAAACGCCCTCCACGTCCACGTAGCTAAACAACAATTTCTGTGCAGCCACACTTCCAGAAGAGTAGATGTACACATCGTCGGACCGGTTCAAGAAGTCTATGGCATCCGCATACAACGGAGCCTTAAGGTCGCCCTTCTCGTAGCCCTTTTTCCACACCTCCCCCTGGAACTGCTTGAGCACCGGGTCCTTGATGTCCTGGTCTACCAAGCTCTGGATATGGTCTCTAAGGGCCGTCTCCGACTGTATGGCCGAGGCAGGGAACTGGCAGACTATGCCAGCGATCACGTTCTGTTCCGCTTCTGGGGGGAAGTTCACATCCTTAAGGTAATCAGGGTACGCAGAAAGAAAGTAGGGGTACAACACATCCTTCACAAAGGAAATGGAGCATATGGTGCCTTCGATGTCAAGTAGAGAGACCATGGTGTCGCACGTGACAAACACTGCGTATCTGAATCTCCGTTGTCAGTTCTCAGTACCTCCAATGCTCACTCCGAAGCCGCACTTCAGTCCTCACATCCAATAATCTTACTTCCTAAATATGGGCAATGATATAAGCGAATGGGGAAGTAGCCAAAAATAAAAACCGTTTTGATTACTTCCATTTTCAAAATAATTGATATAGATCAAGTGTTAACTCTCTACTCTACTTTATTCTGGTCTACTCCAATATACCTACTCTATAGTCCAGTCTACTGTAGTCTATAGTCCAGTCTACTGTAGTCTATAGTCTAGCCTACTGTACTATAGTCCGTCACTAAGTCTACCCATACCCTATCCTCGCCATGCTCTGCTATGGTATTTCTTTCAGTTATGGTAGCCCTATACTCTACTATACTACTCTTACTTCCTACACAAGATCAGATTACTTGCTACTCAACTCAACAATCGACCAAGTATTTATTTATACTCAAGCACCATGACACTCAGACAAATCTACTTACTGCCTACCCTGTAATTTGGTCCATCTCCTCCACCACATCCCCCTCTACCATGCTCTACACTCCACATGCTTTTCTTTACCACATCTTTTTCTACCACTTTCTCACTCACTACACTCACCTGCTTTTCCCACTCTACCATGCTTTCTCGCCATACTCTTTTTTCTCACTCACTACATGGACCACTCTTTTTTCGCTGCTAGTCTCTACCCATCTCCACACTATCTTCTCACTCCAATTCCCCCATCCACACCCTCCACCAAAACACCATCCCAACCAATTGTTCTTATATTAGAATTCACTTTGCAAATTTCGATAATGCACTTGGGATTTCTAAGAACTCACTTCATATATCAAGAACTTTCTCCATATATCAAGAACTCACTTCGTATAATCAATTCTCATTCCGGTTCATTGCGCAGAGAATTGTCAGTACTGGCAAATAACGTGAACCCCACTTTGAGTACACATCATACACCCCCTCCCAAATATGGAATTACAATAAACAAAAACGTCAATATAACCACATTATGCACACACTAATTATATCAATAAATATACTGATTTGGGTTCCGCAACTTTATCTAACTTGACCCCTCCACACTTAGATACAGAGAACTCAACATACAAACTGGTCGTACTAACACTTGATTCAATTTAAATATGCTGCTGAAACACACTTGAAACAAATTTGAAACACACTTGAAACAAAATTGAAACACACTTGAAACATCGAACACCGAACATGTGAATGGCACGAACTCACCGTAGATTCCAAACACTCGGGGGGTGCACGGAATTTATTGCTGTGAGCATCTGGCGCGGCCGTCAGATCTAACACTAGGCCTTGCCAGCGTCATTCTCAACACTCTTTATCTCCTGCACCTACCCTATTAATAATTTGTTTGCATGCTTAGCCACAAGGCCCCACCCTTTTCTTCCGCCACCTCCCTTGAAACTATATACATCTCTTAGATCCTGCACCCAAACCCAATCTCCCGGATTTCTGTCTCTGCAATCTTCTGCATTCTTCCCTGATCCTATCCTCACATCAGATTGCGCTCTAATGTCCAGCTTGCTGTCTCTGGATCTACCCCAGGAAGACTATATTAATGAAGACCACATCGAGGCATTTGCTCGAGCCTTGGCCTTTACTGACCCCGAAGATAGCGACTTGCTCTCCACCCATTCCACTGACCGGCTATCGGTGAAGCTTGAAGAAACTGCAAAAAACGGAGCCAAGGACTACCTCACGGAAACCAACGACTCGGAGTCCGCCAAAAACAATGAGTTGCTTTTGAACTCAACCCATCTCTCTCCAGACATGGCGAACGTTTCTCCTGACAAGCCTCATCTTCCGGAAAAGGCTCTTACACCTGATCTGGGTGCGTCAGACAAGTCTGCCAAAGCGGCCTTGAAGATCTCCTCCAAAAGCGACTGGTTTCCCTCCAGCATCGATACCAAAAGAGAGCCCAGGCCATCCTCCAATATTTTCTCGAACGAGTTCAGGAAATCCTCCTCCTACATGTTTTTTAGATGGCCAATCTTGGCCTTTATTTTAGGCTGGATCTCCTTCCTTTGCTTCATCTACACACTCATCCGGGCCTACGTGGCGCTTCTGGAGTACTTCTTCACGTGGACGGGCGAAAGGAAGAAACTCCGAGATAAGCTTCGGCTGTCGGCAAACTACGAGGAGTGGGTGCAGAATGCCATTGCCCTAGACAAGTTTCTTGGCCTTGACAAGTGGTCCGAGAACCCCAAGTTCTCGTACTACGATCCGCAAACTATCACGAAAACGATGAAAATGCTTAAGCTTTTGCGGAAGAAGGGGCAGGTCCATGACTTGATGGTGGTGCTTCAAGGCTGCTTAAAGTCCAACTTTGCTGGTATCGAGAACAGACAGCTATACTCCCATAGGTACTATGGTACCAAAACGCTCGTCACTCAATATATTGAAGAGGTGGTCAAGTCCATTCGCTGTGTTTCTGACGCAAGCGAAGATGTGGTGACCATGAAGCAGAAGCGCAAGTTCTTCAAGGTGGTGCAAAAAAACTACGGCAAGACCGCACTCTGTCTCAGTGGTGGCGCTTGTTTTGCCTACACCCACTTTGGAATCGTCAAGGCATTATTGGAAAACGACTTGCTTCCAAAAATCATCTCTGGTACGTCTGGCGGTGGTCTTATTGCCGCATTGACGTGTTCCAGAACAGACGAAGAATTGAAGCAACTTTTGGTACCTGCTCTAGCCAGCAAAATCACTGCTTGCGAGGATCCCTGGTACGTCTGGTTGCCCCGTTGGTGGAAAACCGGAGCTCGGTTCGATGCAGTCAGCTGGGCACGCAAAGCCAATTTCTTCACGCGGGGCTCGTTGACGTTTCAGGAAGCCTTCAATAGAACGGGCCGCAAGTTGAACATATCAACGGTCCCCGCTGAGCCACATTCTCCAGTGATCCTATGCAACTCAATCACTTCTCCCAATTGCATCATCTGGTCATCATTGCTCGCATCTTCAGCAGTGCCTGGAATTTTGAATCCTGTGGTTCTCATGATGAAGAATTCATCTACAGGCGAAGCAAGTCCCTTCAGTATGGGAGTTAAGTGGAAAGACGGGTCGCTCAGAACAGATATCCCCGTGGATGCGCTCAACACCTACTACAATGTGACATTTTCAGTTGTGTCGCAGGTGAACCCCCACATTTCGCTTTTCTTTTATGCCCCTAAAGGGACAGTGGGAAAGCCCGTGGCCATTCCTCGGCGGAAGACCCAGAAACAGAAATTTGCATCGCTCAGAGGAGGATTCTTTGCTACAGCGACCGAGCACTTGCTCAAGCTCGAGATAAAAAAGTGGCTCCAGATCGTAAAACTTCTTGATCTCTTCCCTAACTGGCTGGCACAGGATTGGCTGAATGTGTTCTTACAGAGGTTCACCGGAACACTTACTATATGGCCGCGCAATAGATTCAAGGACTTTCTCTATATATTGCTGGATCCTAACGAGGCTCGCATGGAGGAGTACTTGCAAAAGGGAGAGAGGAGCATGTATCCTCGCCTCTTATTCTTGAAGCATCGGTTGAGTATTGAGCGGGCCATTGAAGATGGCAGGGACCTTTGCAAAGGTCCGATTCTGGGCAAGAGCAAAAGCGATGTCTTTGGGTCTCCATCGCCAATGGCATCTGATGATAATGCACGAATGGATATAGGCCTTTCGGACCCCATCAGCAATGCCCTCAACGACAATACTTCCGATTCCTCAGACATGGACTATTCAGAAAGCTTCCTGACGGGCAAAACAGACTTTGATTCCGCAGAAGAGCATGTCGATCAAGCTGAAAAAGAAGTGGAGCAAGCTGACGAAGAGGAAGAACAGGAGGATGCCAAGGAATAAAGCCGCATAAGCGTATCTAAACCAGGGCTAATCTAAACATGGCCTAGTCCGCAGCCATGGCCTTCTTGATCCGCGCATTGAGCTTATTGCAGTCGCCAATCTCCCCCTCGCTGGATAAGATTTCATCCACATATTTATATACATAGTCCATTGACTTGGCCAACAACAACTTCTCGGCCTCCTTGAAGTTCGAGAGCACCCACGCGGCCATGGTGTCCCGCGACGCATTGGACGGCTTGGGGCCTATGCAGATCGCAAGCTTATAAGCGGTGATGCGGTCGGACTGAAGCTCCTTCACCACCGACTTGATGCCGCCATGAGACTCGTTCTTTTTCATTGGCTGCACCCGCACTGTGGGCATGTTGGCCTCAAAGTCGTCGTAAACAATGAAGATCTTACACGTGCCGATTTTCTCGTTGGCGAGAAACTTTTGCATCGGCTTGCCCGATTCGTTCATATACGAATTGGACTTAACAAAGTACACATTGTCCAAGGACGTGATGGAGTAAGCGCCTTTTTTGACAAGCTGCGATGCTCCTAGCCCACTGATCATCTCTTTCAAAACATAGTGTCCTGTAGAGTGTCGGTTGATGGGGCCGGGGTTTCCCACAGAGAAGAACACTATACTGGCCATTGCTGGAAGCTGCAACACGCGCGTGTTGAGCTTGCAGGACATCTGAGCTTGTTTGGATCACGTGGCCACGGCACGTAAGTAAGTGAGACAAGTTCATGGTCGTACTGAGGCTTGCAAGTGTTAGAAATAACACTTGATGCATGTACAGATGAGCCCATTTCTAACACTGATCGTGATGGCGTCTACGACGGCCTAAGACAGGAGTGGAGAAACCCTGCATCTTAGTTGGCATAGCAACCAAGATCCTGGATACATAAGGACGGCGTAACCCGTTCGTGTGAAGGTCATTGATAAACAAGTCAATCACGAGAACCCTAGTTTAGTTATCATAAAGAATATTACATATGAGCTCAGCAGCTATCCTGCCTTATGTGAAAAAGTTTTTGGACAACGGAGGCACTTGTATTTCTGATTACAGTGGATAACGCTCAACAGCGCGGCCTACCGCACTAAATACACGTACATACCAGAGAAGTTATATACATCTACTATACATATCCACCAGCATATTCAGAGATACAAATAGCTTTTGATGCCTAAAAAATCTAAGAAACGGAGCAATGGCAGAAGCTCTGCTAAAAGCTCTCCCATGCAGCTCAAAATTCTGGAGAATGATACCATCAATACAGACCCAGCAGAGGCCCTAGAGAGTACTGATACAGTACAGTCTAGCACAGACAATGGGCAAGTGGACGATATTCAGGGAAATGGACAGAGAGGTGAAGAAGAGGATATTGTCGAGACTCTGGATTCGGTGGATCAGGTGACATCCACTCACCAAGACCAACCAAGGGAACAGGTTCAAGACACAGTGGCTGAGGTCGGAGAAGAGGAGAAAGTAAGCGTTGTTGATACAGTGAATGAAGAAAATCCAAATGAACAGAATCCGACAGAAGAATTTGAAAATAGAATTGAAGAGAACCTTGATGACGAAGATGATGACGACTTTGGTTCTTTTGATGAAGCATCCATAGAGAACCTCAAAATCGACCATCAATCAGATGTCTTTGACCAAGACGTGTTCCAAGATATCGACTTGTTGAGCTCCAGACTCGATGGCATTGTGGAAGAGCTACTCCCGCAATCTTCATCCTCTGCTCGCATGGCCCAGCCACACTTGCTTAACGAAAATGCTACAGAGAGGTTCCTGAAACTATCAGAGGCCCCCAGACTCAATCCTCCCAGCTGGTTCAAGCTGAAGATGAGGTCCAATCTACTACAGAATCTTGGGCTTCCAACGGATTTGGAGGAGGTGGAAAGCAACCCCATGCTATCGTACCGATTCTCCAACAACTCCAGCAGAGCAAAATCTATAACTGAACACGACATCGACTGGGTGGCCATTGAGCTTCCACCTCTAGATTCATTAACTATTTCTGAGGAGCAGAAAGCCGAATTCATTAATAATCCTACCTCAATGTTGAATGCTTTGGAAGAGGACCCAGTTAAGGATTTTACGCCACAAGCATTGGCCAACTGTTCAGGTGAAATGCTTGACCAGAAACTCAAGTCTTTAACCGAATATCATTCCAAACTTGTCCAACTTTGTGCTGTTGGTAAGGAGAATATCGAGGAGCTCAGGCGAAGCCAAGCGGTGTTTGAGTCTGTGGTGGAGAACCTTGTGGGCTACAATCAAAAGGTGCAGAGAAACGAGCTCTTGGGGAAACTCAGCCGGTCTAAAACCAAAAGGGGTAAAAAAACGTTTTAATGTGGCTATTTACATGCTTCTAAAGTGTCTGAGGGATGCCATGCCGGTCAATGGATGTTGAAAAGCAGCGCAAGATCGTCTTTCAAATACCCTCCATCATCCATTTGGGGCTGCAAGTTCATGTTAATATAGGAGCTATCAACAAAATTAGTAAGCATGTCGCCATTGCTGGGCTTGCCGAAATTGTGGTCATGGTAGGCACTGGGACTTTCTGGTAAGATGTCTTCCTTTTTGATGTAATTCAGGAATGGCGTCTGTGCTCTCGACACAGGAACAGAGTTTAACGAATTGGGGAAAAGCTGCGTGGGCTCGAAGTTCTCCAAGAAGTTGTTGTTGGGAGCTAGTTTCTCCGTCACCAACGAGATTTCTGGGAACGAATGGATCGAAGACGGTGTGTCTTTGTCGTTGTTGGACAGATTCGATGGTGGTGCAGGAGCTTCAGCACACATGGTGTTGGGAATACCCTGAGCCACACTTTCATTGTGGGCATTTTTCTTGTACTGACGAACAAGCTCCTCGATGTTGGGGGGCGTGGAGGCGTCAACTTCCATATCTATATTGCGATGATCCACTGGATATTGTCGATACTGCGTGTTACCTCTTGGAGAGATGCCGGAGGTGACGGAAGCGGGCGAGATTGTCTCTCTATTGGGGGAAAGCTTGGCCCTGGCTTCGCAATTCACTTCTCGTCTTTCTTGCATTTCAGCAATCAAGCTTCCAGTTTCAATCACTTGCGCCCGTTTGGATTTGTCGTTAGCGTACTTATCGAAAAGCTTCAAGAGAACGCTGACAATCTGCCAGTACTTGCCCATTTCTTTCAACACCCCACGCGAGATGAAAAGAGAGTCCGATGCCGTTCCTGCAATGACAGGGTTGGACGAGTCCACATGATAAATAAGCATGATAAGTGAGCTGAACAAAATGTACACAAACATCACTGGGCAGTATTTGATCAAACCCTTGTCAAGTAAGATTTTCGACACTATGGAAATCATGCGGGCGGCCTGAAACGAAATACCCCACGAGGGATACTTGTAGTTGTTGGGGTTGGTAGACGAGGACTTGGCCATACGCAAGAGGTTTGCGCGGTGAATCAAGTATAGCCGGTTGTAATATTGAGCGTTCAAAAGACAAGCATAGAAGTTTTGTTTGGATGGGTCGGTCAAGGAAAACTGAAGCTCTTCAGGTAAATTGGTAAACCAAATGCCCATCAACATATCACATCGTTGGATAATGGAGAATTTGTTAATCCGCTTCATCAGCTCGGCCTTCACGGTATACTGGTGCTTGATAATGATACCGGTGATTTCAGCTAGCTTGACTAGATGCATGAAGTAGAGGGCATGAGTCAAGTTCACTCCATATGGCGACACAATGCCCAATTCAGGGTCACTCTCGTCGAAGTCCTCCAATGTAAGCATGGGGACGTCGCTATCAGTAAGATCAATCGTGGAAGGCCTACCAAATGCAATGGCTACATTCCGATCCTTTTCAAAGATACACCACCATATTCTTCTCCATATTTTCTTTGCAGATGTGCTAATGGTGGACGAACTGCTGATGTCTCTGTGGAAACCAAAGCCTTGGGCCAAGCCCACAGCAACTCTGGTCCAGTAATAAGAATTGCGTGTGACATCTTCAGGGCTCTCCCAAAAGGAACCAATGAGGAGAACCGTTTGGATAATGGAAACCGGATCGCTTTCATAGTTTGTTTCGTAAAGAGCCTTGGCCCTGCGAAAGAAGGTGAGCGAAGCAAGGTTACTCAGGCCTTTGCTGTCTAATAAAAGGGGATTGTTGGATACTCTGGATCCACACAAAAGAACAGCCTGAAGAAGCATCAAAGAGGGCGAATCGTTGGGGTCCTTGAATTTGGCCATGAACTCGGTTCGGTTAATAACCGGCATCAAAGGGTGCACGTGCTCAAAGTACAGCTCCACCAAGCTCAGGGCTAGCTTATCTGAGGGCAAAAGAAAGGCACCTCGCAACTTAAGGATCTCAAGCTCCACTGAGTCCAACGTAGAGTTGTCATTAACCTCGAATAAGTCTTCTGCTAACTCAAGATGGTTCTGGCCCACCTTCTGGGCCATCAAACTAATACTGGAGTGTCCCACAAATGTCACAGAAGATCTTGCTGAGCTGGACATCATCTCTCGCTTATGCATGGAGGGGCGATTCTTGTAGTTTGAAGTCAACGATGGAGGTACAGACACTTGTGATATATTGTGGATGGGCTCAGACACTGACGAATTATGCCCAGAATCAGACGAGTCTCCACCAAAACCGGCAGAAGTATGACCAAGATTAGGCAGATTCTCAGCTGCTGCCGACGTCCCCAGAGTGTGCGGGTTGGAGGAATCCAGGTTCTTCAAGGGCGCATCACTCTCCATATCATTGACCAGTTCATCATTACCACAAGCATCGGGCTTAGAGGCCTTTTTCTGCGGCCTGGCGGAAGCAACACGTTTCTTTGTCTCAGGAAGAGCACAGGTGCAGCCAAAAGTGATACAATTGGTGCATGGAATGTGGATTTCAGCGTCACAGCGAACCTTCCGGGCCCGACAAACAGTACAGGCACGGGAGCCTCTGGGCCGCTTGTACTTGATTGTATAAGCCTTTGGCTTTTCGGTAGCCCGGACGTTGGCAGTCATAGACTTGGAATATTCGGCGGCTGGGGAAGGACCCTCGGACTTTTCCTCTTTCATGGTTTGCGTACTAAAATTTGCAATGGGCGGAGATTGGAGGAGAAGCACTGCTATCAACACGTAATGCAGCGGCGAAACAGATCACACAGGCTAGGTCCGATGGGGTCCTATGTACGGCACTTTGTGGCGTGGAATGGCAATGGCACAGTGAAGGACGAAAAGTGCAGGTACTATTGTTTGGAAGTATGGGGAAGCAGTTCGCGGAGTTACTCCAATGTACGCTCTCAGTGTGTAGGACATGGGCAGCAATGCAGTCACCCATGAGGAACCCACAACCGACCGGCCAGCCACGAACTTGCATATAGGAAGGGTGTTTTTTTATGCTGGCCATTTTCAATTTCTCTATGTTTTTCCGTCTTTTTTTTCCGTCTTTTTTTTCCTTACGGCAGCCTGCTACTCATATATTCTGCAAAACCACTTGGACTGCTCGTCTTCTCGCTTATTCCCCACCCCCGCCATACGCGAATTTCACAATACTAGCGGAGTCATTGGTGAGTTGTGTATGCACTCCAATACAATGCAATAAAGACTTTCTGCTGTCCATTGATCTTGATCTGTCCATTGATCTGTGGATTATTATTTTATTATTTTTACTCTTTGATCTGTATCGAATCACCACGTCTTGTTTTTTTCTTTTTTATTTTAATGAATGTCAAACTCACTGCCTTACTGCTTGTTTTTTTGCATATATATGGTGGATCTGGACCAGCGCGTATAGGGAAGTACATAGTGTGCCAGGAATTGAAGTCTGGTACATTCCCACAAATTTCACGTTGCTCCTACTTTTTTGTGGCCTTCGTTTTCCACACACCTTTTTTGTACGTCTTTACATTTCTCCTCTTTCGTATTTTTTTCTCGCTTCTCCTGTATTTTTCTGCACTTTCTGCCTGTTTCTGCCTTCTTACTGACCTTTTCTCCTAGCCATTCCTCATTTTCCGTCCTCATTTGGTTCATCTCCGTCTCTTTCGGCCTTCATTTTCTTTGTATGCAGCAACTTTTAAGAGAACAAGGCATGATAATCCCGCCCCGGGTTTATATCCCCGAAGCATTAGTAATTACTTGGCACGACCACCAGCTATTTGAATGATGTGTAGCTTCAGCCGGCCGGAGATATTCCAAAAACGGAATATCCGAACGGGAAAATACATCTCAAACTATCTTAATTGTTGCTGGGATACTGTTAATTGTAAACAATTACTATAAGAATAGACAGTCTAAGTAGACACAGCAGACAAAGATTCAATCAAGAAATAACTTTCTGAGTTAAAACTAGCCATTATTCAAATATCTAATATCACATGGCATCAAATTCTAAACTTAGTCAGGATCATGGCCGAGACCTTTTCTCATGGAAAGTTCATGCGCTGTTCAAATGTAGCCTTCACACCGGCTTGTATTAAGTTTCTACATAATGAGTGTGGGTATGTTTTTCAGGAAGCAAAGGAGTATCTTATTAAGAAAAGGAATTTTATACCCAAAACATGTTTACCCCAAACGTATTTTTGTCATTAGAGTGTCCCACAACATTGGGAGTAGCATACTAAGTCAGCGAATAGACCCTACAACGACATAGTCCGTAGCACAATCTACTATAGTTGAGTTGTTGATTGTAGTCCACTGCAGCAGAAAGAAATACATCGGATTATAGTCAACTATGGGTATTATGACACCTTTCATAGTGAACTTTCATAGTGACCGATTGCACTGTAACCAATACTCAAGGCACACCTTATGCACACAACATAAGAACTCGATACTCTATATTCAACAAACAATTCAGTACATATAACCTCATGTGAAGTAGACTCAGAAAAAGTATTCTTAGAATTAGCTATAGAGTCATAGACTCAGGTACTGCGAGCTCCTATGTACCTCACTCTCAACCCACTAAGACCCCACCAAACAGTGTCCCAACCAGTTAATAATAGTACGTGTGGCCAATAATATAAAATAGATAATAGTACTTTTTCAGGTCTAAAATGTCACCATGCCACTAATTTAGTGTTTTGGTTTTCTGGCGATTCGGACCGTTGGTTGTGGCCGGTGGTGGTTGGCTGGTCTGTATGGAGAATGAGCATCGCGGTACCTTAATACTCATGCCTGACCACTATAAGGACGTTCGACTCTGGGCCGCTGCCTTCGCCGTGGTAGCATTGGTATCGTCAGAAATATGGCACAGGTACAGTGTGCCCAAAAAAGCGTCTTCTGGTCTCTTGCGCCCCAAAACAAATGGCGTGGCTTCTCTTATAGGTAACACGCCTATGATCAAGATCGAGTCGCTCTCCAGGCTCACCGGATGTCAGATCTACGCCAAACTAGAATTGATGAACCCTGCAGGTTCCGCCAAGGACCGTGTGGCATTGGCAATCATCAGGGAAAACGAACGCTTGGGGAAATTACGGCCTCACCGTGGTGACGTCATCTATGAGGGCACTTCGGGCTCCACGGGCATCTCCTTTACGGTCTTGGCAAACGCCCTAGGCTACACAGCTCATATCTGCCTACCTTCAGATACGTCTCCGGAAAAGCTCCAGCTTCTAGAGTCGTTGGGGGCTGAGCTTGAACCAGTTAAGCCTGCGTCCATAGTCAACCCGGACCAGTATACCAACGTTGCACGGGAAGGTGCCAAAAGAGTGAACCAGGACCCAAACGACCCTAGAAACGCTATCTTTGCCGACCAGTTCGAAAACGACTTTAACTGGCGTGTGCACTACAAGACTACGGGGCCTGAGATCTACACACAGGTCGACCAGTCTCTTGATTATTTTGTTACTGGCTCTGGCACTGGTGGAACCATCGCTGGTGTGTCCAGGTACCTCAAATCCAAGGATAAAAATGTCCGTGTCATTCTAGCCGATCCACAAGGCTCAGGGCTTGCAAACCGTATCAAGTATGGTGTGATGTACGACTCGGTGGAACAAGAGGGAAAGCGCAGACGACACCAGGTGGATACCATGGTGGAAGGCGTGGGGTTGAACCGGCTCACGTGGAACTTTTCCCAGGGAGAGAAGTTCATTGACGATTCCATCAGAGTCTCCGATGACCAGGCCATCAAGATGGCCAAGTTTCTCTGTGTCAACGATGGTCTCTTCTGGGGCCTGTCTGCTGCGGTTAACTGTGTGGCTGCGGTCAAAACTGCCATAGAATATGGACCAGGAAAGAAGATCGTGGTGATTGCATGTGACTCGGGTGATAGACATCTTCTGAAGTTTTGGAAAGCTGCTGCCCAGGTTCCCCATGACATTTCCCTCTCCGACATTCTCTCAGAGCCATAGTACTACACTCAGCCTAGTTATCCCCTATAACTTATTAAAGTGTATAATATTGTTACCTTTAATTATAGAATACAATAGATCATTGACCTCGCTGCAACTTGGCCTTCTTTTCCCGGTACAATTTGACGGAACTGAGGAAAGAGGCACTGATACCCATCCACATTTGTAATGTGTCGAAAGGTAAAGCCATATTGAAAACTGTGTAGGAATTGAAAATGATGTCGGAGAGGGTCTTGTAGATGTCCAACTTGGCATTGGTGATACTGAACTGGATCTCCTTGAGGGCCTGGCTGTCCTTGATATCGTCGTCAGTCATGGTGATGGATTGTAGGGCGTTTCCTCCAAGCACTTGCCTCGAAAGAGTCCGCGAGCGCTTCTTGACCTGGATCTGGATCTTCATGTCCATTTCCTGGTGTGATAGTCTCTGCAAGTTGTTGTAAGCATTATAAAGGGCATACCACGAGTCGCAGTACCACGCATATGACTCGTGTCGGCTGGAGATGGACTTCCACGTCGCGTTTCTCAAGAACTTGAGTTTGTAGAGCAACTGCGACTCGTCGTTGATGTTGTAGTAGAGCCCGATTAAGTCGCCCAAATTGGCCTTGGAGAACAACTTCTCGTTGATCTTCCACGTATTAGTCTTTTCGTCTTTGTACAAGTTCAGGCTGACCTGGCGCAAGAGGCCCCGGATCCGGAACGGGGACTTTCCAAACCGCATCAATTGTCGGTACAACCCCAACGCAGGCACCATTCCAGCGAGTCTGGAGGAGAACACTGAGCACGTTAAGACTATCAAAACCCGAGCAAATGCCCGGGGGTTTCGGATGAAGTTAAGGATAAGGTCAAGGATTTTCTCGTTGCTGGCATACGTCCTGCTGATAATCTTGATGTTGACGTAATCATCACTGAAGTAGTCCTGGGTCTTGCGGCTATGGTGAAGTAAAAGACGTAACGAGTACTGGCCAAACTTGGCCATCTTATCCTTTCCAGTCACATCATTCAACATGGCCCATAACACGTCTGCCATGTGCACGTGATTGGAGGATGGCTTCACGGCCTCGACGGGTTCAGGGCCCACACTGCTACGAGCAGCAGAGCTAGTTACACTCTGAGCGTTTTTGCCCGGTGAAGTAAACATAGTTTTGATAGGAAGTCTCGAAGGCGTGCTTTCGAGAACTTGTGATAACGTAGCACTCATTTTTGGGCCTGTGGGGTAATCCTCGGTCTTTTCTTCAAGAAGCGATCTTTGGGCCACACTTATTTCTTCAGCCCACTCGGAAGATGGGTGCAAAGGGTCAGACGACAGATGCAAAGGATTAGACGACGGATGCAACGCGGAGTGGATGAAGCGTTTGGAGTAAAACGGGTGTGAAAGGGGAAGCAGGTTGGGTAAGCCGGACGGTATGGTGGGAGGATTCTGTACCTGGGTGGAGTCCATGGCCCAAGAAAAGACAGGGCAAGAGGGAGAAGAGTGGGGGTTATCTGCAGAGCAAGTTCAGGAAGGGAAGGTGACTGGTCAATTGGGAGAGAGTGGGTATTAGTTATGGACAGTGGACTGTGTTGACGCTATGCCTGCAGAGCTGGGGTTTTTTTCGATACTATCAATTGAGAACGGGGGCCTATGCAGGCTGGCCTGGTGCAGAGTGCAACGTTGCAGCGAACTATGAGACATGAGAAGAAAGAGTAGAGTTTAATGATGGGACAGAAAATGAGAGGAGAAGGAAAGAAAAATAGAAAAGAGACACTGGAGAAAGAAAAAAAAAAGAAAAGGGATAAACAAAAGAAAAATAAGAGGTAGAAGGAATGGAAAGTGAGTGGTGATCATTTGGTTGGTCTATGGACATGTCTGCACCTGTATCCTTAGCATGTATACCCATTCGCCAGCGAACATGGGACAGTTTAGGACTTGTAGGGCTTTTGGTGATTTCAGAGCTTTTAAAGCTTTGAAAGCACTTGGAGCGTTTAGGGCGTGCATTGCATCCCGTTGGGACCCATCATGAATGCTCCCACGCTGCCCAAGTACCCCTCATGCCGGAGGAAGTAGCTCTGCATTTCACCCTTGGACCAGAAGTTCAGCGCATAGCTCAACGTATGGATCGTCTGCATGTGCCCCGAGATGTAGCTGCCACCAAAGTAAATTCGTTTAAGGTTGAACCGGAGTGCTTGCAAATAGGCGATTTGGCCTATGTTGTTCGATACCAGGTAAAGTAATGACCGGGCAATGTCTTCCTGTCTGAAGTGGGCGAGCTTTTCGGATGTGCTCATGGGTGCCGAGGTTTTCTGGTTGAACCGTAGCTTTTTAAACACCTTGGCAAACGAAGACGCAATGTGATTGGACTTGAGCCCAATCTTGTTGTAGCTGGTGCCGTAGATGTCACCCACTAACAAGTCTATATTTTCATTATCACCCTTTTGGGCCATCTCAAGCATTTCGTTATAGTCTTTAGCATCTGTCAAGAGCAGGAGAAGCCCCCAAAGAGTACCTCCTCCAAGGGAAGAACCACCGATTCTCTCGAACCCTTCGGGGCCTGGGCCTGTGACTTTAATCATCGATACACCCGAGCCTATATTGACAAGCAAATAGGGGTAAATACTTGCATCGTTGCGGGGACTAGTATTGAAGCAAATGTTGCTTTTTTCAAGGTCATAGGAGAAAATTTCATTGGGGATCTTGGTTATGAGCCAGTCCAAGCCTTTAATGAGACACTCCATCTCGTCCTTTTTGACGATCTGCATGGGTAACCCCTGTTTTTTGAAAGCTGATGTCATCAACTTGTTATACTTATGGGCGCCTCCGCCGGTGGACACAATGTGTACAATGGGAGGAGAGGTTTCCGAGTTGATGCTCTCTCGCACAAGGTGGATCATGAACACCAAGGCCTCGGACTCAAACGTGACAGTTTGGAAGTCCCGAAAATGCAATTTGCCGCCCCGTTCGCGCCCCGAGCTGGACGGAGTGAAATACACCAATTTGGTGAGTGTGCCTCCGATATCCACAGAGATATGGATCACCTCGGACGTATGTTTTGGAAGCGAGATATGGGAATTCTTGGGGTCCTTCAGGCCATCAAGAGAGCCGAAACTGGCCTCATCTTCCTCAGACTCGGAAGAATTATCGGACGAAATCGGCGACGGCGTGGACACCAGCGAGATGTTTCCCCGGATCAAGTGGTCATTGCCAATGTACGCACCGGAACAGTCGATTTTGATGGTGCCAGCGGGGATTTTGCGCAAGTCGATCTGGAGTTTTTCCTTCTTCATGCTGAAAAGTTTGGGTCCAGTAATTTTTGGACGTGGGAATGTGGCGGTGTTGTAAGGAGGGTATAAATAGTGGTGGTGAGGGTAAACGAGGGTGTGAGTATGGAGGAACGAGCAGAGGGACGTGGGGCCTCGGGCACAGCTGGCAAAACAAAGTCAATGCCTGATGGAGTTGCAGGTTCCGTTGACTTGCTGTTCAAAAATATCTGCGTTCGCGTACGAACCCTGTCTATCACGGTAAGTGCAAAAGTCCTTGGAGGTGATACCAGAAGAAGTGATGGTGGTTTGAGTGGAAGTGGCCAGGACTTTTCAGTGGGTGCACACAAGAAATGTTGGGGCTACGCGCGCTGCCTTCGCATGGCATCGCTGGACGCTAACCGTCAAGCCAATTGTCAGTTCTCATGCGCGACCGATAATTGCGATCTTCCCATTGGTACTACATATGGAGGATACTTTAGTCCTTTTATCGAAGGTTGAGTGGGTCAAATATATATTAGATAGTATTTGTATATTTGTATATTTGTATATTTGTATATTTGTATATTTGTATATTTGTATATTTGTAGTTTTTATAATATTTTGTAGTACAGTGTCTTTAAAACTATTCAAACCCGCACGATAAAAAGATTCAAACCATACTAGCAAATTAAAGAAACCAATAATTCAAAAAGTTACTGTTTTTAATATTCAGTTTAGACTTTACATAAACAATTTATTTCGACTCCTTGATCCTTAGCATTTTTTTAGTCATAAGTACGAACCTTTTAGACTTATCACTTTGTTTAATTTTGCTAGTGATTTGAACATTTTGCTACGCTCATTTGAATAGTTATGAAAAACACTGTACTCATTCGCGCAGTCTTTCAAACCAAATGTTCACACCAACTTCCAGAATTCAAGATTCTGAAATGTTGAATCTGGAGGATTGCCTTATATGTAATAAATTTAGGAGTCTTGAAGTATTAGTCAAGGGTCTAAACCGAAAGGAACTGGAGTGGCACGGGTACGACACTTTAAATTATTGGTTTGTATAATTTGCTAGTGTGGTTTGAATCTTTTTATCGTGCCGGTTTGAATAGTTTCGACAACACTGTATTTTGTATTATTTGTATATTTGTATATTTGTATATTTGTATATTTGTATATTTGTATATTTGTATATTTGTATATTTGTATATTTGTAGTATTTGTAGTAGTCTCTGGTTTAGTGATGTACTACTGATTCAATGCGTGCAGCGCACGACCTTTGAGTGTTTGTTAGGAAGACTAGGAAAGGGACACACATATGCTTATTTATAGTGATAGTATGGCTTAATTTGGATGAACTCTTGGCTACTAATTAGTTCCAACTAGGAATATATTGTACCTACATGGCGTATACTGGTGATCATTGGATCTAGTAATGGTCCATGTCGGGTCACAGGCCTCAAACTTTATTATGTCTAGAGCATTAGTAAAGACAAATATTGAACAGAATCAAGTAGTTAGTAATATACCATCCATGTAGTAGCCGGACTAGTACGTCTCTTCGGAGTAGTCGGTAGCTCAGTGCTCTGTATGCAGTATATATAGTAGTACAGAGAGTCATAGTACGGTACTCTTTGAAATATTCTCTGTCATTCCAGAGTTCTTTCATTGAATTAATTTTTTATTTACACCTCTACCTTATGGTCACGTCACATGATATATCATATACACTGCACCTAACACTTTGGCCACACCACCTAATACACCTACTAAGATACCAATTATTTCCGTATCGATTCTAAGATAGCTAGAGATGCGAGGTGGAGGGTTTGAACAAAAAACTGGTGATATTGCTATAGTAGTAGTAGTAGTAGTAGTAGTACGTCGTAATACAATAGTATTGCAGTGTCGTAATAACAATGTAGTACATAAGCTGCTACTTTGTTATCTAATCCAGTGTGCTGTTTCACTAAAGAACTACTGGTAGAACAGACTCCACTATCTATTCAAAAACGCACTGTCCACTATACCATGGCCATACCACTGGTACTCAGTATCTCCCCATAGATATCCAACTTAATACATTATCAGTAGTCTTAAAATCATGATATGTTATGCCATTTTTTCCACGCAGTCATTGATTGATTGATCAGAGGTCAATTGGAACCATTGTGTCCAATAGTCTCTAGTCTATTCAGGAGTACTGGCTAGACTTGGTAGAGCCATGAATTGCATCTGATGAAGTAAAGGTATTAGTCATTATATACTCTCACTTTGACATTAGCTACTTAAATATTAGTGACCTAAACACTAGTACCAATTTTGTTGTAGCAGTAATTTTTATAGTAGTGATGTAGTAGTGCACCTGGCTTTGACTGCGAGAATCCGCATTGACTGCAAAAAAATGCGACTTGACGTTCGAACCACACCACGTTTGATATTAAGTCTAGAAATAGGTCTCTAGTAACTACTGTCTATATCTGATCTCTGACACCTACCATAATTTCCCTGATATTGCTAGTATAGTTTAGTCTAGTTTAGTTTCGTCTAGTATAGTTTAGTCTAGTATAGTCTAGTAGTCTAGTCTAATCTAGTCTAGTCTAATCTAGTCTAGTCTAGTCTAGTCTAGTAGATGCTAGATCCACGTTAGACAGGGCCCTGGCTATAAGGGATTCATGAAGCCTAGTCTGTTCGATCCTAACAATGGTCATTCCAAACTCGGTACCATAGTCATTGCTGAAGTGTTTAGATGAGCTTTCCGGATATTCTGGAACACTTGCCACTGTTCTAGTGGAGGGTTTTTCGGTACCACGTTTCTCTCCAAGTTATATAGCACTTCGGTTCCTCTCTCTTTGAAAAACCTTCAACGAGAAAAGAATTAGTAAGGTATAATGTATCAAACCCATAATAGTATAGTAGCCAGTCTGTTATACTATACTATACTAATTGGGAAAGACGGCGGGCTTCAAAGTCCGAGAAGTTAGCATTAAGCGAAAGTTCATCCAACAAATCGGCCAACTGGCCAAAACCCCTGAACTCCTTCTTGGATTCTAGCCCGTAGTTATTGCAGCAGCAATCGTAGCAACCGAGTGTTTCTGTAGTGAGGCCAATGGCCTGTATTTGGGCCCAGGGCTTCCGGAGCAGTTCCGGATAAACAGTTCAGCTGCGTAGGACGGACGACGGGACGAGATCTTGCCGATCCCCCCCTGGAGCTCGCGGGGCTAGTGGGAGGAGTCAGCACCTAAGCGGCCGAAGGGGCTCTTGTGGAAGTTTGGGTTGTGCAAGCTGGGAAGTGGAGTGTGAAGGTTATGAGGAGAGTGGGAGGGGTTATAGGCGTACTTAAGCAGGAAGTTCGGGTTGAAAGGGGCCAAGGAAGCGGGGTCATAGGAGGAAGATTCGTAAGCTGAGTCATACTTAGTGGGATGATACTTGCAGCTGGCCCCCGAAGTGTCTGTTTTTGGAACTTGAGCAAATTATCCAGTAACAAGCCGTTGGAAAAGTGGTTATGGCCATAGGCACCTCACATGCAGGTTCTGGAAATTAGGGTCAAGGCGGACCGGCAAGGTCAGCACAGGCACATGCAAGGCATTCAAGGGTACACTGACATTGTTAGGGCTCTATAGAGGTATAATGAAGCCTAGGTCATCTGATCCTGACAATAATATTGGGTAACGCCGTTTCCTCGGCCCTCACCCCTGATAATCATCCGCAACGACCTAGAACAGTCACCGTTATTGTTCTTATGAAGAGTTGCTACATACTACGTTTTGTCTCCAAACATTAAAGAGTAACTCATATCCCCTTCGAAGGAATCACCAACAAAGAAAGATAACTTTGCGTTACTGCAATAATCTACATATAGACCAGGTGTAGTATAGAACTTGGAGTAGTGTCTGTATCGGTCTTGGTGTCGGTGCCCAGTTCAAAAACAATATACCTATCCACTTTGACCTATACATTCCTAGATTAGGATGAGAAGTACTCACTATCAAGACTATAAGCTACGCCTAGAAGTATGGAGTAATCAAAACATCGAGACGTACAGAGCTCGGAGCTCTAAAAATATTAGGATTTAGTTGAATATCATACTAGGAATTTAGTTCTAAGCACGATTGTTTCCTTCCTTAAGCTCAAACACTTTCTATAGTTTAGGCTCTATCTTGGGCTATGTCCAAGTAGTCTAGACTGAGTGTTTTGAAATACTCTAGTACTCTCCATATTGATATTCATACCAGAAATCTACATTGAAGCTAGTTTACGCTTGTAGTATAGTCTACTCTTGTATCAGGTCTGTTTGAGTTTATCCAGTATATCTGCTAGTCTAGATCAGATTGTATTCAATACTTTACTCTACTATGGACAAACTTAAGTTTCTGCTACGAGTATTGTCTCTAGTCTCTACTACGAATATTGTCTCTAGCCTCTACTAACTATGAGGTGTTCCAGTTTATACTACCCATACACTCTGATATGAAGTGTAATAAAATGTTGATTAATTTTTAACTCCCAAGGTGTTTCGCTGATACCATGAGATGATCACTATGAACAGTAGGTGTTTGGCCATTGAAACCAATGAGCAAGTCTTTCAAGACAATTTGGTCTTTCATCAGCACTGTTCTACTAATTTCCTGATGAGTTTGCATGGTCAATTCTGTCTCTATCCTGGCCAAGTACCCACTAGTAAACTCTCTCTGTCCAAGTCTGTAAATTTTGCACCTATGGTCAGTCATCAGGAACGAACATAATCTGTACTGGCATTACGCCTGATACTAGTATCCAGTCGTCTGGTCTAGTATAGAATCAAAAAGTCCAGTAGAGCGCCACAGAGATAGACCATTTTAATACCTCCTATGTCTAAATACAACAGACTAGTCTGTATAGCCTGTGTAGTAAGCAACTCACGGTATATTCCCATAGCCACCACTGCACACAGTGACTTTATCACCATAATATATGGCCTCTCTTGTTCATTCCATAAATCAATGTGTAGTGATTCTGCTTAGGCACTATTGCTGTCAGGAACCTTAAAATGAAGCGAGTCATCAATGGCACGGTCCAAGTCTTCAGCAGTGGGCATCGGCCTTTCAAGACAGTGCTCCTTGCATATACGCTCGTATGTGGCCACAATGCTATGTATATTGGGCCTAGACGACTCCGCACCAGTGCTCAACTCCACCACATAGTCAAAGTGACTATCGTACGGAGTGTTGGGGTTGAAATTCACAAAGTTCTTGGCAAACAGATTGAGGATCATCTTGGACTTGGCCACGTCACTCTCTCCTCGGATCTGTGGGTGGTTATCGCCCCTTTTGGTAATGCGGTCCCACGAAGTATCGTACACAGCCCGAACCTTGTCCGCTAGAGGCACAAAAAGAAGTGCCACAAGAAGCACGCCGTTCCCTTTCAAGGTATTGACAATCTCCTTGCGGTGGTTGAGAAGGTGGTTGTTGCGGTCGAGGAGCACGGCCTCCACCGTCGGATTGGCCAATGCGTGTTTGGTCTTGTTAAAGAAGTCTCCCTTGTTGGCACAGGAATCATTTTCCACGTAGCAGAAATTGGGGAACACTGAAAGAAGAGCCCGGAAGATGGTGGACTTGCCGCACCCAACAATGGAGATGGGCACGAAGACTATTTTAGTGGCCATTGTTGGAGACTTGAACATGCTGAGACCATCATGTAGGGCTGGGTCACGTGCGCTCTTGGGTGTCTACAATACATGCCATCTTCACGTGCACCAACTATTATGTAATGTGCATTATAGGTCTTGGTTGATATTTTGTTTATTTGTATTGTTAAAAGAAATTGTTTTCTTGGGCTCGTTTTCGGTTGTGCCGTTTTTCATTGTTGTGGTGTTGTTGAATATGGGCTTGCATGTAGTAAGGTCAGGTCACGTAATGGGGTATTAAGATTATATGCTAACAAACATAGGGTCTAACTAATTACACGCGTCTATTGTGAAGTATTTCAGGTCCCAATGTTCACAGTACAATGCCGTTTCACCTGACAATGCTGTTTCACTTGACAATGCTGTTTCATTATCTATGCCGATCTTTGCATATACGCAGAAACTGCAAACATGCAAGTCGAAATATACATCTGACATGACTCCCAAATTGAACAATATCCATGGTCTTGACCCAAAAACGGACAATGCCGTTTGTTCACGATTTTTGTGTGAAACTTCCGGCTAGTTCCTGGTACTTCCCACCTTGTTCATGGTTTGACATCTCCATTTACCTGGAAAAGTTCTTGCCTATATCTCTTATGCTTCTTTGACTTTCTTCTCTCTGTATCATTTGCTTTGTTCATGTTCTCCAGCATTGAATGAACTTCATCTTTGTTTAAAGAAACTTGATGAAAGCTGCTTGTTGCTCGAGTTCATGTTCCCACTCAACCACTGAAATAGAATCATCGCCTGTTCCCCTGTGCAAATGTTCAAGGTACACATTGGACATCATGGGCTTGATCTCCAGAGACACCGTGCCAATCGTGATGTGGAGATGTCTATTGGTATAGGGTAGACTGGCATTCCGCTGGATCCACGAGTTTTGGACCTTCTGCGAGTACTCGTTATTGGTCACCTCAAGTGCAATCAATTGGCCCTTCACCACAATGATGCGGTGAATCTTGATGTTGCAGAAAATATCCACCAGCACTTTTTCCAGACGAGCAGCTGTTTTTCCATTAGCGTTCTTGCTGAAAAGACGCCCCAAATCAGCCCATGTCTGCTTGTTAGCATCCACTTTGGACGAGAAGTTGTGGGCTAGCGTCACGTGGAAATGCTCCTGTATCCGATTGGAGGCCTTGAGCTGCTGCCAAGTGGAGTCATCACCTAACACCCGGTCTAGGTGGTCCATGACTCCATTCTTGGAGATGGAGATGCCGTAGTACTCCACCTGCCGCAGCTGTGGGGTCACTTTCTTCTTGATTTGTGGGATATATTGACGAGCCTTTGTGTATGACTCTTGCCATGCTTTTTCAGACAAGTTTTGGATCTCCAACTCATTGACTGCTTTCACAAGCTCATTGTAAACAATCTTAGCGTTTTCCAAAGATGATTCCAGATGCTCGACCTCGAGGTTGATCACAAATGCAAAGTTCTCGTCTGATTTGGTGAGATCTTCGCCTTTAATAATTCTTCCGTAATCGTCCTCATCATTCTTTAGGGCGGGGGATTGAAATCCATGACATACATCCTGCATCAAGGAAATCGCCTGTTTAGGGTTCGACTTGGCCTGTACAGTTTGGTGGTCATCGCCACGGTCCATAAGCCTTTGCTGGAGAATTTCCTTCGTATTTTCAGAGACTCCAGATCCTAGAAAGTTAATGCCAATGAATTTGACCTCAACATCCGGCAGGAGATATAAGCCTCTGCTGTGATGGAGCTTCCTGAAGAGATCTGCTCTGTATCTTTCCCTATAGTTCATCCTGTCCACGAAGCAAAGTTGCTTGGAGTCCAATGACTTCAAAATCTCTTCAATAAAAAGGTTTCCCTTGGTGAAATTGTCGTTTTCAACATGCAGCCAATTGGAATTCAAGCCGGCCAATGTTCTACACACTGTGCTCTTACCACACCCCGGGGCAGCCATGGTAATGACACAGTATGCGGTTCTGCTATCGCTCACGAAGCTATCAAGCTTACTGGCAAGCGATTCGTTTCCATCAAGCTCAAGAGCCCTTGCACCCTCGGAGTCACCAAGCCCAAGATGACGCAAAAACAATTTCCGGATTTTGATGACACCTTGTTTGCGATCATACTCCTCCTGCGCCTCTGGATTGGCAGAAAAATAGTCCTTGACAAAAAGCAAATAGGCAAGTGTGATTCTCTGGTGTTTTGTTAGCAGACTAATGACCTCACGGATGGTTTTGGTGGCCGAGTTGCACGAGAATACCTTATGCGTGACCTCTCTCCATTGCCTGTATAACAAATAGGGCTCCTCAAACTTGTACTTAAAGAAGAAATCGTTGTTTTGGCGTTTACATCTGACCACAAAGCCCTCGATCTCTCTTCCTTTGTACATTCCGGTTTTGGCTGTTTCATCGAGGTGCTCCATGAGGGAATCAAAGGTATCGAAATGTAATTGGTCCACGTTCTTGAAACCCCATTGTTTTCCAAAAGACGAAACTTGTTCAGCAGGAGCGGTTTCAAGCTGGATGCTGTTTTTGTTGATTCCATGTAAATAGAGACCTGCATCCTGGCCCAAGTACTCGAGTACATGCTCCTCAAAGGTATCGTCACACAATTCCGCCACGGCCGTAGCATTCATGTGGTAAAGCGTTTTAGCCAAGTCCTGCGGCCTCTTGCCAATGGCAGCCAATTGCCGCTCGACTTCCTGGTATCCTCTCAGGTAATGACTGACCTTGGACGAGTCCAGAGAATAGTCTCCAGTCACATTCTTGGAGCACACCAACAAAGTGCCATCTTCAAGGCCAGCAAAGAAAATAATGCAGCCGTTTTCCTTGGTGGAAGCATTGAACGGGCCCGAGCATTCGGCCTTCAATCTGGCAGTGGTGAGTGATGGGAACTCGCCAATGTTAAAGAACTTATCGTAGCCTCTAGCCACGATGCCCTGGGAAGTGGTAAACAAGCCACGGGCCTGGCAGGGAAGGTCGGATTTCTCCGGGGTGAATTCGAACTCAGGGAACTTCCAGCTATGCACTACCAAGGGACCGTTGGAGGTGGAGATGATGTAGTCACCACGGGCCACTTTCAGCTTGAACCGCTGGGTATTGGAGATTTTTTTGTTGCCATTTTTGTCTGTCACAGCCATCTCCTCTAGCCTGCTGATGAGTTCGGGAAATGACAGAGCCAAGCCCGGAGTGGAAGATGACATTGGAGGGTACTGGAGATTGTTAGGCAGATGTAGCGTTATATAACGCGAAGCGCAGTTGAGTCAAGTCAGGTGAGTTAAGTCATGTGATTGACCATGAGCATCTGGCTGCTAAGTAGAAGGAGTGTGGCGTTTTAGAGAAGTGACGGAGTTGTTTCGATGTTTCAACGTTGTTTCAAAGTTGTTTCAAAGTTGTTTCAGAGCTGTTTCAGAGCTGTTTCAGGATTGTTCAATGCCGGTCTCTTACCGTATCTTTACATTGGTCTGAGTTCCTCTACTGCTAGAGCATGCAGCACCTTAGCCATGTCCTATGTATACGCACACCGCACATCATGACCGCGACTAATAAACTACTACACTACACCCAAAGACGTCTAGTCTATACACTACAGACTACACAGTTTAGTCTATACACCATACCTTAAGGGCTCATACGAAGTTTACATTCCACCACGCTACACCAATACACCGCTACACCATCCCAATACACCGCTACACCACCACACCACACCACACCACCACACTACACCACCACACTATATCTATCATGTTGAGTGTGGATGTGGACGAGGCAGATGTTGCGGTATTGACGCAGAACCTTGCCCGGTCCAAAGAACTCTTTACTGAGATTAACAACTCGCTCCGGATCATCACTTCCAAGACGTCCACGGCTTCCAAAAGCATCAAGCCGGTGTTTGCAGAGATCAATGCCTTGAATACCAAAAAAGCCTCGGTGGAAGATGGTCTTTTCCTCCTCAAAAACGTCTCCCGTTACTCACTGCAAGCTGCCGAGTACCAGAGCATCCTCAACTCGTCCATCGATACAATTGGAACACCGCGGTACTTAGAGACGTTGGAGGCTTCGCTTGAACTCGTGCGTGAGATGAAGCTGAACATCCGCGACTTCGATGGAGTGGTCATTGGCTTTGCCAATTGCGTGGATAAGACGGAGATGGTGGTGATGCAACACTTTTCCAAGCTCTTGGCTCAGGTCAACTTGGACGATGGCAGTGTGCCCAAACTAGCGGACATTGTGGCCATGCTTTCGTTCTACTCCAGACGGAGGAACTTGCGCGCCGCACACGAGGCCCTTGAAACGGCCTTCTCTCGGCTATTATCGCTGAGATTGGCCCAGTTGGAGGCTGCATGTACCTTGAAGAGAAGGCAGTCGAATATTCCATACGAAAAGGGTACCAGTGGGATCTCAGTGCTCACCAGTGAACTTCTCCGGAGCTGTACAGGGCTCAAAACTGCCTGTGACCAGATCCAGGTGCTGGCATCTCCCGTGTTCAAAAACGTCATTACTGGTTATATGGAGACGCGCTTCTATGCTATCATTGACTCGTACAATTCCTACGTGGATACCAATGGGTTGGGGGGCCAGGATGCGCTTTTCCTCGACGTGTTGGACCAGCTCAAGTTCTTGGACAGTAGCCTTCGAGAAAGCAAGCTTGCAATGGCCAGTTTCCCCAAAACAAACGAGGCCTATGGTTTGTACGTGCAAAGATGCCAGGGCTTGCTCCCCGAGTGGGTCAAGTACGTGGACTCCCGGGTATCGCAGATCGACCGGTTCAACGAGCATAGTATCCCCGAGGTGGTGGTGGAGGTGATTTCCAAGGTCAGGAAAATCAGCGAGTACGAATCTCTCTACTCCCTTTTGGAAAACAAAAAGCTTGGCACCTGGCTAGACGTCAAACCTCCTCTCAGGTTCATAGCGGTATACACATCAGTTGTGCAAGGAGCAGAGGCTCAATCTGCCGACCGCACATCGTTTCTTGTGTCGTCGTTTCTCCTGGATTTGATTGATGAGTTGATGATCAACATTGAGATCAGCTTGAAAGAGCAATCAGGAGAGTCTGGATTGCGCAAACTGTCACAAGGGTTTATGTTAGTGAAAAACCTCGTGATGATCGAGACCATCGTCAATCGACTGGAGTCGCTTTACGAGAAGTTGGGACCGATCGGCATTGAGCGGCTCCAGCGGTTGAAGAACCGGTTCCTTAAAGTGTTCTTGGACGACTGGAACTATGCATCGTACATTATTATCCGGGACATGACGCAGATCACCACGACCAATGCGATGCATGGGGGGCTGAATAGCGCCAAGGAAAAAGAGCAAATTAAGGAGCTCTTCAAGAACTTCAACGAGTCATTTGAGGAGGCCCTCAAGCAGTACGAGCGGTTCAATATCCAGGAAAAGGACTTGAAGGCATACTTGGGCAGCGAGATCAAGAAGTTGATTCTCAATGCCTACAACAAATTGTATGACAAATACGGTGGCGGTGAGTTTACGAAGAACCGGGCCAAGTATATAAAGTATGACAAGGGCCAGTTCGAGAGATTGTTGAATGACAGGCTATGATGCAGGTCCTTTGTTGAGAAGAGAGAGCAATTGGGCGAGGGTCTTTTGGGAAATGGGGCTACAGTATGGTAAGCGCGCATATTTGTCGGAACGGAATTAAGGCCATGTGCATTCACGAGGCCCAGGACCAGTGGGTGAGACACTTGCGAACTGCGTCAGCGAAAACACTTGGCACCAAGCACCGCCACAATGCTCCAAACAGGCCATCGAGCAGGCAGAGACGGCTCTGATAACAATCCCATTAGTAAGCTGCAGCCGGCAGATGAGACGTTGCAAATCAAAAGGCCCAATGGATTTCTCCTGTGACCAGCCACATTTCCGACCATTATGAAACAATGATATGAATTCAAGTGTCTTTGGTTTTGGTGGTTTTGGTGGTGGAGATGAAGATGGAGGCGAGTGCACTTTGGCAGTAGGTGCAGTGAAATGGAGTTGGCAGTTGGCAGTTAGTTGACGTGTGGGAGCCGCGAAAATGTGTATGTGCAGAAAGTGTCATGGTGAATGAATGTCTGCGTGTGTGCTGTTGGGCGACGTTGACACCTATAGTCTCAGCCAGACCTACGGAGGGGCGCGGAAAAAAGATCAAGAAAAAGTTAAGCGCACATGCCGCGAACCAACGTTTTACCCCGAGCAGCTGGAAGCAGTCCGGACATTTCGGAGCGTGGCCTGAGCCGATGTGGCCGGCATGTATTCGGAAGTCGGAACGGCCAGCCAAGATACGACGGCCGTTCCGACTGCAAAGAAGAAACGGGAAACGGGGTAGATCCACTCCCAGCCGCTCCCGAAGCAGTAGCTGGGGCGGTGTGTGTGTATATGTGCAATGGGCACGTGACCCACCATTCATAAGCACGCTTCGTAGAAAAGAAGCTTTGAACAAGAGCATGTTGCCTTCACGATCGCCCATTGAGGCTATGCCATTGTATGCGAGATTGGCAATTTCTTTCTATGGTGCGAGTGCACTGTTAGGGGTCAAGAATTTTCTGTACATGGCGATTGGGGAATTTGTCTTGGCATTTTGCACTTGACGTTTGACACCTGCTAAAAAAGTCTTGGCATTCTGGGTCTCGCCCAAGGCCCTCCTCCCAAGGCCCTGCCTCGCCACCAGTTTGGAAGCTTGTTACACCAAAAGAAAGCCCTTCTTCTGTAGACTGCCAGATGGGTTCGTATGGGCCTAGAAACCCAGGCTCGTGGAAAAACCCCCCATTGTGTGTTTGACACTTCATGCACAGCTGCTAAATCGGTATGCACAAGATAAACTTGCGCGTGTCCATGGAGCCAAGAAAGAGTCGTCGCTAGTCATCCTTGCGGCTCCCACCCATGGAGTATATAAGCCCCAAGTGTCCCGGGCTGCGCAGAGGCTTCTCCATACCCGTCTCCTTTTTCTTTTCTTCAGTTCCTTTCACTCCGTTAATCTTATAGTGCAGCTGTCAGTGCAGTCGATCGTCTCACCGTGCCGCACCTTTCTATACTTTAGTCCAGCCCAACCGTCTTCTCGACTAACAATAACCACATAACTACAATCAACCCGTTGAGTGGAACCACCGGCCCGTCATCAAAAGTCAAACAGCCACAACCATAAGGCCACAAACTCAAGAAGTTACCGAAAATCACAAGGTCACAAGCCCCCGGTCATCATCATATTACACCCACTCGAACACTAGTCCAACACAACTACTTCATACCGTCCCTACAGATCATTAATATGAACAAAAACATCTCGCTCCCCCCAATCTCGGATATCTTCCAGAGTGGCGTTCCCGACCCGTTCGGTCCCCGGCCCTCGCTCTATCCCCATTCCAGTCCCTACTATGGCTACGACCACACACAGGCACACATTATGGCACCTCGTGGGGCCATGTACGCGTGGAAACACGAGGTGCCACCTGTACCGGGCCACACACTCCTAAGCCCAAAGCACAGTGCGAGTCCCTCTCCGCACTTCTACAATGGCGGCGCGGGCGCAGGTGTTAGTCCGCGCAACCTGGTGTCGTCTAATGAGTCCAGCAGCTTCTCCAGTGAGCACAGCACTCCGCGCAACATCTCGCCCAATATGGGCACACAGCAGCTTGCGTCGGCCACGCGAGCAAAGACCAGAAACAATCTACCCAAGGAGACCACGTATATTCTCCTCAAGTGGTTGAATGAGCACTTGAGCCACCCTTACCCCAACTCGTTTGAGAAGACTCAATTGATGGTGTCGACTGGTTTGAACCAGCAACAATTGAGCAATTGGTTTATTAATGCCCGGCGCAGGAAGATCAAGTACATGAGACACAACCAGGAAAACAAGTCTTAGTATTTGTATAGATGTAATTCATGTTATAGAACAAATTCCTTAGTAGTTGTAGATTTATTAGCTATTGCTAGGTGGTATTGTTTTTGAACTGATTCGGAGATAAGATAAGTACTGATCTGATAAAGCCTTCCGCTGAATGCTGATCTAGCCTTAGTATTAATCTCTTAGTACAATTTACTACTAGAATTATTGAATACTGAATATAAACACAGGAATGTTTTATACCAAACTCATACATTTCTAGAGTTTCACTTGGTCATAAATACTTGAGTGTTGTATCTTGAATGTTGCATCTAACTGACAAATGTCAGCCTGAGGTACCTAATACTGTACCGTAACCGCATTTCTCAGCCAAACTGAATACCACATAACGAAACCTACACTACCCTAAAATACTACCCTAAAACACTCCCCTAAAACAGTACCCTCAAACACTGAGCACTTCCCAAACGGCGATACCCTAATATCCAAATAGCAACTCTGCCACATCAACTGATGTGTCAATGGCAGGAGTGTAGGCCACCCAAGGCCAGTGCTCATAACACTCATTCTATTTTTTGATAACGTGGGGACTTTAGCCGCAGCGCGCAGTCCTGCTTTTTCTTGTCACATTGCTTGGCACATGTCACATTTATCTGCCTGCACGTCCAGAGGCAGTGTCAGTATTTACGAATAATGGGCCGACTTACGAACAATGCGAATGGCCTGACTGTGGCTCCACTGGGTGATGTTTTCGTGTACCGTTCCACTCCGGGCCTTGATATAACCCTGGTGCACGGGTGTGTCCTTCAAGGTACAATTTTTTAATTTAAAACGAAAAAAAGAAATCCTTTAGTTTTTTTTTTTTTTTTGTTTTCACAACGGTGTACGGGTGCACACGTACAGTCTATTTATTTCTTTATTTCTTTATTTATGTATGATGAATTCTCTTTTGGACTACTGACCCGGGTGTACGGGTGCACACCTGCCCTCACGGCAGAATCAAGGCGTAGTGGTACTCGCTACTCCCTAGACTATACTCTCCAAACACCCACACTGTACCCAACAGAAAAATTACCAATGACCACATTATCGGATGCATTGGTGGGCGTGTCGGAATCGATTCTCGGCAAAATCAGCGGGCTCTCTTTGGCGGAGATCGTCAAACGCGGCCGTAAGTACCGTTTCGTCAAGTCCTCCTTCCATAGGGTTCAGGATGAAGACAAACATCTTGTGATTAATTCAGCACAGCTTGACGACCATACAGCCACTGTCCTGGCATACTCCATCATCAAGTCCATCGATCCCAACCTTTTCGTGGACTTCAAGGACTTGTGTCTAGCCATTGTGGGTGTAGCCAGAGAATTGGAGGAGAATGAATGGTACGAAAACGAAAACTCGTCCGTGGCTCCTTTGAATGAGTCCAATGCCATCACCGACCCCGAGCTTATTAAGGAGGCCCGTGCTTTTGTTCAGGATGTCACTCCTGCTCATGTGGTGAAAGGCTGCAACATTCTCTACTGCTCCAAGCTCAATTTCCTCCATACCGACCACCACATTGGCACCACCTTCGAGGGCATGTACTTGCGCAAGTACGTGGAGGATTACTATGGGCCTGAGGCCTTAGAGCTGCCCGAGGTGTTGGCCGCCGTCAAGAGTTTCGTGCACTGGGGTAATATTCGCTACCTACTCTATAAGTTGGGTGTTCCCAACATGAACCTCGATGAAGAACTCACGAAGAAGTTCGAGTCGTTTCCTGAGCCGGCCCAGGAACTTAAGGACTGTGTTTTCGAACGATACCCTTCGGGCACCTCCAAATACTCCATGCTCTCTAATGTTATAGAGATGATTGCAAAGTCCAAATATGCCAGAATTATACCTTTCCCTCAGGACGAGAACTTTGACGTGCTGTGGCTCTACGACTTATGTGACGACATCGAGCAGGACCCTATACGGTATCATCTTCGGTCCATTGTCAAGGACCTCTCCAATGACCCAGTGAACTTGAATGAGTTATCACAGGCCAACCACAAGAAGATCGACTCATTGAATCTGATCTGCAGTCTCATTCTCAACACCATTCTCTCTGCGGAAAACAGTGGTCTTCCTCAAAACTCCAAGTTGCCTGCATTTTCCGATGCACTTATAGCCAAGCACGAGGACTACTGCAAGAAGTTGGTGGGCTTGCAAAATTCCATTGAAGAGTACGAGCTGAAGGAGTGGAACATCGAGGACATTGTTCTCCGCTTGTCCAATAGCAAGGTGCCCAATTTCCACGATGAAGTCGAGCGTATCCGCCAAG
This sequence comes from Metschnikowia cubensis, assembly GCA_002374405.1. Classification (NCBI taxonomy): domain Eukaryota; kingdom Fungi; phylum Ascomycota; class Pichiomycetes; order Serinales; family Metschnikowiaceae; genus Metschnikowia; species Metschnikowia cubensis. The sequence continues at coordinate 59,925 of NKZA01000022.1, forward strand.
AATCCGAACTCTAGCACTCTAATACCCTAATAACTATAATGCCTCTCGAATACAAGCATAATGATGTTCTTAAAATTTACGATAGTTCTAAAGGTATTATAGAGTACTGCTTTGGGGATGAATGTGTCTGTTGATTACCTACCTTGGTTTAATAAGACATGGAACTATGACACTCAGTACTCACTACTTTATACACTCTCTACACTCACTCTCTATACTTACTCTCTACACATCCATTACTCTAATGAACTATTAGTCTACTTTAATATACTACCCACTCTATACTTTAATGGCTACCAACCAACGCAAAGCAAAGTTAATATGTACAGGCAACAGATCTACTAAAAAATTATAGTCTGATACTGACTACTCTGTGATACTGACTACTCTGTGATACTGACTGCTCTATGACACTACTCTTCACGGTTTTTATATAGATTCTTAAATCCTTTGCGGCATTAAAAATACCCACATAGATCAAATAGAGGAAGATAGGGAAGTAATTAAAGGTAAGTTAACAGAAGTGAATAATGTAGAATCAGGAGTAAATAACGTGGAGTCAGGAGTAGAAAAGACTAGTATGCAAAGTATGGCACATTAGAGTAGTGTTAGAGTACTACCAACGGAGAGTAAGAAAACAACTACCAGGCCAATTCTAGAGTAGGTGCTGGATTACGCCAGAGACTGTACAAGAGAATACATAAGACAACACAGTAAAACCCAGGTAAATACTGTATACTACTACACATTCCCAATACTACTATGTTCTATTGTATACTCTATCACTACATTACAGACTGTACCACGTTACAGACTGCACCACTACATTCAGCCTTACTACTATGTTACACTGTACTGCACTACATACTTCTTTACTCACTTATCAGACGTTTGTTGGTTAAGCAGGACTCTACTCATAGATGATTTGAGTCTACTTCGTCCAACACTTGAGTTTTTTTATTGGAGCAGTTATTCTTGGACCTCCCACATCCCCCTGCCGCCTCTGAAATTTTCTGCACTTCCTTGAAATATTTGGGACAATGAAGACCCCAATCAGTCCACCAGAAGCATTTCTGCGTTGAATACCGGGTCCATCGGTGCCGGCCCATACGAGCATCATTGTTGGGACATGCTGAAGACCATTTTGTTTTCAGGTCATTAAAGACCCATCACTTATGTATTAATTACCACTACACTACACCACTACACTACCACTATATTGACGCACTTTGTGCTTTTCTGTCCAGTCTTGAAAAGGTTTTTTAATGTTATATGAATCCCCATTGCTATTGTTGATTTGCTGGATTGTACCCACGATCTCCAAAAGTTTTAAGTAGCTCAGACACTCTTTCAATCACCTCCAACAAATGCAAGTAATTAAGTACTGGACGTTATAACAAGAATTTAACAACCACCATGCGACTGTTCTTTACCACCACAATAGCACATACTACAACATTACCTTACTGGTCAGTTATGAGGTATTTTACTCACTTCACTATCACTACTACACTTCTCAGTAGTACATTAACTTTACTATACTATGCCAAGCTGTACCAGTGTGCCGTTACGAGCTAAAATTATATTCCACTGCTGCATTACTCCACTCCACTCTACTCCACTCTACTATTTACACCTCGCTGCTACTACTCTAGAACTAAGCTACTACAGACTACCACAGTACTTAAATCTAGTGGGACCCTGCCCATTATACTATACATGCACTACAACACTAGTACTCCAGTGTTTTCGAAACTTATCAAGCCAGGGCGACGACTTTTTGGAAAAAGACAAAATCAAACCAAATTAGACAAATATATAATTCAAAAAGGTTCGCACCCCTCCCACTTCAGTTCCGTCCGCTTTCATTAGCACTGCAAGGCTCCCAAATATAGTACATTTATGGCATTCCACTAGATTTAAGGTTCCATAATATTAAATTCTAATAAAAGATGGTGTTCAATATCACGCCATTGCTCTGTGGTGCACGGATTGCTTTGAACGACTGTGAAGGGGTACGAAACTTTTTGAATTATTGGTTTGTTTCATTGTGCTGTTGTTAGAAACCTTTTGCTGCACTCGTTTGAATAGTTTTCAAAAACACTGCATCTCGTCTTCTGACTGTTAAAATTTATTGCATTAGTACATATTCTATACTATGGTGGCTGAACATTGGACTTGGATAATGGGTAGTACTATGAAGACCCAATACGCTAACTGTAGCTTCTATAAATATATAGAAAAGCTTAAAAAGAGCTAAAATACTATTGGGATATGTGGAAATAGGTCGGGGATAGTACAGGTAACAAGGATATGATGTATTTAATGGTGGTTTACCTGATCTGCTAGTCCACGGAGATGGGCTCGTCTGGACTGGCGACTGAGGTGGACTCAAACTTTGATGCAAGGTCCTTGACACTGGACTTTCTCTCTAAACCAGCTGCAAATTGTGGCTTGGCAAAGTCCGAGTCGCCGGACTCGTTGTAGATGACCTCCTTCTTAGGTGGCCTACTGGAAACAATGCTTCCGCTGGAGTTGGACTTCTGCAACAATGAGCTGATCTTCTTCTTGTTGGGAGATGTGGATCTCCTAAGAGACCCCGATGCTGACGAGGTTTCCGACTTCAAAGGCGAAGAGCTTCTAGACTTGGAGGGTGGAGTCGCTGGGAGCTCGGGAAGAGGCTGCTCAGTATCTGGATTTTGCTCACTTCCTTTACTGCCTTTGTTATCATTGATGGCCTTTTTCATCTTAGACTCCAACCGTGATTTGGACTTGCTCACTCCAACCTCGCTTTTAATGGAGTTGCTTCTCAGAGCATCTTCCTTTCCTTGGCTTCTGGAGTTGTTGCGAGATGGCTTCTTGGAAACCCGTCTCCTCAACTCGCCGAAAATCGTCTCCTTATGCGTGAATAAGTCGGCAATGAAACTCTGTTGCAAAATCTCCATTGCTACACTCAAAGAATGGGCGTTTTTACCTTCGGCATCCACATAGTCACTCTTGGGCCGCAACACCAATGCTCCAAACTCCCGACAGAGCCTGGAGCTCAAGGAATTACTCAAGTCCGCGTTTTTGGAGCTGATGATGTTGATGAGTCGCGTTAAATGCGTAAGAATCGCATCAAGCGTGGCCAAATTGCACACGGGAAGTTCAAGCAAAGTGTTCTGCAACCCATTTATACGAGACTTGTCTGCAGTGGCATCATTGGCTTCAGCGGGGTAGGTCTGGTACAACGTTTTAATCAAGTCATAGTAGGTGTGGGGCACGATAGAATCGGGCAATTCCATAAAGTAAAGCTTAAGCGCATTGGCCACAATTTTTGGCTCGCTCTTCTTGAAGATCTCCTGCATGTCTGCACTGCTAGTCAATTCGTTTAATTGTAGTCTCAACTGGTGGATCTTGGAAAGATGCACAGGGGTGGTCCATAAGTCCACACGCTCTTCATCATCGGCCAATTCCGGGTAAATGGAGTCAAGAAACGACAATGCAGTTTGCACAAGAATTGGCACCGGGCGCCGGTCCAATCTGGACTTGACATTAAGGTCCACACCGAAGGTCTGCTTGATGTTGGAATTGTAGTAATTGTCATAGAGTGTCACATGTGGATGGAACTTGCCTGTTGCGTAGTTTTCAATCAAGAACTTCAAATCTCCAACAGGGTTAATGGTTTCTTCAATCACAAGAAGCTCGTCACATGAGTGCTTTAAGGTGGCGATCTTGTTGGAGAAAGTGGCGATAAAGTCAAAAGTCACCTTCTTGATAGCCTTCAAGCGGTCCAACTCGCATTTCTGCATGAACGCCAAGTGGTCCATGACGGTCTCTTCAAACTCACAACGAATCAAGTCCAAGGTCTTGGTAGTCTCGAAGTATTGCGAATCTAGCGACGCAACGTCCTTGACCAACTTGAAATATTGCGATTTGTCTGAGTAGTCTACGGAGTTGACCCCGATGGCCTGCTTCATATCCTCCAAGTAGGTGGAGAACTGGTTTGTTCTGCTGCCCAGAGCAGCAATGGGGTCGTAATTCGAGTTCTGTGCAGATTTGCTCAAGTCAAATTCTGAGATTTGGGTCATTTCAAACACTACCGGTTTCCACTGGTACCAGAACTGCGAGGAGTTGATGAAGTTCTTGCTGCCGCTCATGGACCCAATCAACTTGATGAAGCCATTGTTGACAAAGTCCTGGCCCACCGACTCGGCCTTGGCAATGTTTCCCTTCAAGTCAGGCAAGTTGTCCAAAAGCCACTGGGTGATGGAGCTACCAGACGACACATTGTGGTAAGTTCCCAAGATGGGCACCTTGTGAGACTTCAACTCGATGTGGGTCAAGATCTGCGAGAGCAAGTCCTTGATGGATTTGGAGGTGTATGGGGAGCCGCCAATCTCATAGACAGTTTCATTATCTTCATCAGCCACCACCGAGGTATCAGCAACAGATTCAGAACCGTCATCTGCAAACAGCGCATCGTACTCGTTCAACTCGTCTTCCGAGTACTTGGATTTGAACTCCTCGACCATACGGCACTTGTTGAAGTACTTCTTCAGCAATTTCTCCAACGCGGCTTTGGCATTGAGGTACACCTTATATTTGTCGGAGATCATCAGTTCCAGGTAAGCCACACGTTGCTCGTGGTCCTTGCACCACTGGGAAAAGGGAAGCAAGACCAAGTCCTCGATGTTGCTGGCGATTTCCAAGTGGGCCAGGCCCTGGCGCTGGAAGTTGGAGGTGAACTCCTCGTAAGCGTTTTTCACGGTGGACACGTAATCGGGGTCTGCGTGTCTTTTGCTCAGCCGCTTGTAGGACGAGCCGAGCGACTCCAAATCTCGGCCATACGATAACTCCAGCTCCATGCGGGCCGTGATAAGCGAGATGAAGTCCTGGTTCTCCTTGACACCTTCGTAGAGCTCGTCAAAAAGAACCCGGTGGCCCAGGCGGTAGTCCTCGGACCAAAAACTATCAGCAAACGACATGGGATTGGATGGAAGGAGTGATTTGTCGGGTAATGGATCGGAGAACGAGAAGGGGTGGTGGTCGTGTACTGAAGTAGTAATTCGGGGCGGGGCCTCAATGATGTCGTGTAAGTTCTTGCTTAAATGTAGTTACTTCGCTTAGGGTTTCGTAGCAGTTTCGTAACAGTTTCTAAATTGTAGTCTATTCTATTCTCAGTCTCCAATTGTCAGTTCGTCTCCGGTGTCGCTTATTCAGTAGTGGCGGTGTAGAATTGGTAAAACACGCGCCTCAAGGCGAGTATCACGTGGGAATGTGGTCGTGGAAAGCCCGCGGGCCTCGCACCCCGGCCTGGAAAGTTGCACCCACTGCACCATCCGTCTACGCGGCATATACTACGAACAATCCACATTCCTGGTCCACACATCCCAAGCATCAATTAGCCATACAGTCCATACAATCGGGGCCTGTCTCCAGTTCATTTCTATCCACAGAACAATCCCAAGGGTACTTTAAATGCGGGTACAATGCATCATAGATCAAGTAGTCTAAATAATGATTTGCTATCACTGAGCACGTTATAGTTAGTTCTCACTGCACTACACTTTTTCCACACTCATTCTTTCGTTCTCACTACACAGTACAGTGTTTTTCGAAACTATTCAAACCAGTGCAGCAAAATGTTTCGTACTCCTCCGCACAGTCTTTCAAACCAAATGTTCACACCAACTTCCAGAATTCAAGATTCTGAAATGTTGAATCTGGAGGATTGTCTTATATGTAATAGATTTAGGAGTCTTGCAATATTCATCAAGGGTTAAGACGGAGGAACTGGAGTGGCACGGGTACGACACTTTAAATTATTGGTTTGTTTAATTTGCTAGTGTGGTTGAATCTTTTTATTGTGCGGGTTTGAACAGTTTCGAAAAACACTGTAATAGAGTTTCTGTGCTGAGCATAATGTACACTGCCATACCGGGATCTATAAATAGACTATTAAGGAAAATCCGAATGACTTTTAATTCAACTCTAATAAATTTTAGTCTAGTATTTCTATCCAACCTTTTAATGTGGAGTATGTCATGTACCATGTTTCCATACATCTCCCAGACTCCCAGACTCTCGAAGATCACTATCCAGTATGCAATACCTATTGTCCAATGTCCAATGTCCAATGTCCAATGTCCAATGTCCAATGTCTAATGTCCAATGTCTAATGTCCAATGTCTAATGTCCAATGTCTAATGTTTACTATCCACTGTCCAATGTTTACTATCCACTGTCCAATGTCCACTACCCAATACCCAATATGTAATGCCAAAAATACCTAGTGTCTGCTTTGAAACTATATGTGGGTGATTCACAGGTGAAACAGGGGATTGCAGCCTGAAACCTGCGCAGCAGTTCAATGCCGTAGCATTTCGTATATTTAACCCCACATGATCCGGTATTTATGTTTTCGCTTTGGCCTGTTTCTGTTCCTGATCTATTTTCTACTTAAGCCATGGTACATCCGTTACGAGCCCGCCCGATGCCTTGATCCCTTCTACTCAATACGTCTAGAGCCACTTGTGTCAATTCTGTCTGTATTGTTTAGTTGTGTGGGACTTTTGGTACTTCTGGTACTTCTACTTCTGGTGCTTCTGCTTCTGGTACTTCTACTTCTGGTACTTCTACTTCTGGTACTTCCACTGCTGGTGCTTATAGAACCCACTGCTGGTGCTTATGGTACTCGTGCGGCACCTTTGGCCTAGTGTGACTGGTATAACATAAAGACGATGTGGCCAGCCATGGAGTTACGACACAATTGATGCCAGCACTTTTTACTGTTTGGGCTGAAAGGGCGCAAATAAAGCCACCAAAAAGGAAACCGGTCCTTCCCCACCTGCTTATAAAAAATATCCCGTCGTAGAAGAAGCCCTCCTGTTGTTCCCATTGTGTGAAGGTGGCAGGCTCCGGCATGCTGGCTCTTTCCGGGGCCTGAGTGCAGGTGAAACGCCGCGCGTGTGCATCTCAACCTGTTTCGTTAAATTGCTTACTTTTGATCGGCTGTCACATCACACCATATATAGCCCCAGGTCTTTTTCCTCCACTCCACCTTGCATCCACTTTATTTCTGCTTTCTTGCATTTATCTCTAGCGGGATTCAAGACAACTGGAACTACGCTACTCGCTACATTTTTACGCTCCTGTCTACCATCTGCCCTATCTCCTTAGAGCCCGATAACAGGCTTATCACCTTACAGCTTAAAACGCCCTGATCCTAATCTCCAACCCCCTAGTCCCTATCTTTGATGCCTGGATTTGCTCTGCCTGAGGCTACGCCTAGGAAACGAAAGCTCTCTCCCTATACACCCAACTCCGCGTGCAAGAAATCCTTTCTGCCGGGACAAAGCCTGCTGGTAGTGACTCCTGAACACAAAATCCTGCGCTACGCCAAATCAAACGTGGACTCTCTTGCAGCCTCTAGCCCCGCTGGCTCATCTCTTCCTGCTGGGTTGCTTCCTACGCCGCTGACCGTTGGGTCTGGCCGCTCCAAGAACCACGAAGGCGTAGTGCCTTCCAAAAGGTCCAGAAACTTGACTGCATGCTTGCAGGCGTTGGCTGGTGAAACCTGTGAGCCGGATTCTACTGCCCAGTTCTCGCCGGGCTTGAAGATCCACTTTGCTGCTCCCACCGAAGGGTCCAGCTCACTGAGGTTCCTGAAAAGCTGTCGTTTGCTTGAACAACCGGCTCTTATACGCACGAATACTCCTTCTACGGGAGCTTCTCCCAACTCCATGGACCTACCTTCGTCTCCCGAAGCTTCTACGCCAAAATATCCACGCACTCCGCCGCAGTTGATAATTAAACAGGAGTCGTTTTTTGAAGACGCGTACTCAGACGATGAACGCGTGGAGATTGTTAATCTCGCTGATTTGGACAAGATCCCAAGACACGAGCTTTCTAACCCGTTTCTCGAAACAAACCCTTCCCAACATTCGGAAAAACTGGCCATGCCCATTGATCTCTCCGACACCATCGAGCTTATAAACCATACCACCGGAGAACGCAAGCTTCTGCGAATGACCGATGACCAGAAACGCTTCAAGCCCCGCAAACTCATGTTCACGGAGCCTCCTCCTCTGAAGCTCAATTACAACGTCACGAATAAGTTCATTTGCAAGACCATTGGCAAGAACTTCACCTTGCACGATGCTCCAGGCTTGGCTCCAGGCTTCGAGATATACGACGATAGTGAATGATCGTCGTATCACTTCACATGGTTCCACTACTCAGCTTTCACACATGGTTCCATTACTCAATTTTCACACATGGTCCCACTACTCTTTTGAACTCATGGTTACCATAACTCATCATGAACTCATGTCTTCAATTAAAGCGACTACTCGTTACGGACTACTCACTACCCATGGATCTACGTATGGACTCATGAACTTTCTGCATTGACACTTTTATAGACACAATAAACTATTCATTGGCATACTTGCGCAAATTGTCCCAGCCAAGCGAGTTGGAGTTGGGCAATTTGAGCACCTCGATCTGGTTCAACAACTCGGGCGTACCGGAGTCTGCATACGTAGCAGTGTACCGAATAGGTCTGCTGATGGCATGCTCTGGATCGTCATCGTCACCCCTAAATTCCACCGGTAGTTTCTTCTTGACCTCGGGATATTCCGTAGGAAGCACAAAGTGTTGCGAGAGGTCGGGCTTGAGAAGAGCAGACAACTCTATGGCCTCGGCATCGCCAGACTTGAGTTGCGACCGCTTGGCCCAGAGCTCCATCTTCCTCTTCTGCCGGGCCCTCCACTTCTTCTCGTTGTACAACTTCTCAAAGTCCGTGTTCTTAAAATGGAAGTACGACGTCCAGGTATCCGTGGCCACGTCCCTATACGCATTGAGGAGAAGGTTGAAGGAGGTGTTGTTGTGGAGCATCTCGAGGTTGGTGAAGTCCTCGGTGAAGATGCGCTGGCGTGCCGTGACCAACTCGATATTATCGTTGTTGTAGAAGTCGTGAACCAAGCCTTTGATGGGCCGGTCTCCTCTGCTAATGGTGGGTTTGGTGACACGACTCACACTCAAGTGCGTGGAATTGTTCAGCTTTGGGGCCGTTTCCATAGTGAACCGCTTGATGCGGTTGATTTTGTTGACCAAGGCTGCATCCTTGTAGTTGCCCGAGCCAGGACCCCGGTAGTTCTTGAAGTAGTAGTACTTGAAATGGAACGCATCTTGGTCGGAGTTCAAGAGCGTCTGGTAGAGCTGTGGAGAGATCTCCTCATCCTCCGGAAGCAACTGCAAAGACTTCAAGTGGTCTCCCACCGGATTGACGTTCTGCGATGACAGGTTCATTTGGTTAGTGGTGACATAGTAGTTGGGCACCTTGCATATGGACGTGACGTTGAATTCGGGAATCTGACCTGCTCCGGGAAGAAGGTTCTCGGTGACGTCAGCTTTGTTGGGGTCGATGGTGCCAACGGTTTTTCTCTGGCGCCCAACCGGTTTCCTGGCTGAAAGCACTGGGCCGGTTGTTTGGCTGGTGACATCATCCAGGAAGTAATTGTTGGAGGAACAAATCAACTCTCTTTCGAAAGCACTCATGTTGGTGCCGCAGACCTTTCTGTAGATGCCGTCGTGCTTGTAAAGATGGAGCTTTGTGAGTGGGTTGAGCGAGAGAAACGAAGCATAGGTCAACGGAAGCCGCTCCTCAATGTTCTCGAAACCAGGGAACACTTGGGACACGGTTATGAGCTCGTCCTCCGGGATTTCAGGCACTGCACCCACGACCGGCGATTCAGGGATGTAGACGCCAAAGAGGAGGTTGTCTGTTAGAAGAATCTGCACCAAGAGCTGGAGGTCCATGTAAAAAAGCTTGGATTTGGCAAGCGCATGGCCAACCACTTTTTGTTGGTGAAGGAGTTTATTGAGTGCCATGTCTGTACTCCGAATGAGATTTGCTTTTGGGAGTCCCGTCTTCTTGATCATTTTGCTGATCACCTGGTACGACGAGGGAAAGTTCCAGAGTTGCGCCAAGTGGTGTAGTAGCACATGCGGCGTGTTGTTGTAGAAGAAGTGGGGCACCTTGAGCGTGTAATTCTGGGGGAGGTGTTTGGAAGTGTTTGGGGGGCCAAACTCCACGCCGGACCGGAACCGGGTGGTGGGTTGGGAAGAGAGTGGCACCGATGGCTGTACCACACGTAGACTCATGTAGTCAGAAGGAACTGGGGGGAGTTTGGTATTGAATTGGATGATGCTGGATTCACAAGCAATGTAGAAGTGAATGTAGAAGTGAGCGTGGAGGTGTGTGAAGAAAAGAGTAGTGGTTGTGTGGTGTGAAGAAGTGGAGTGTAGGAGTAGTGATTGTGGGTGAGTATGTTATGAGTGAGAGTGTTACGAGTGAGAGTGAGTGAATGTTTAGTTGAGGTGTCGCACGTGACACACGCTATGCTTTGCAGAACAATAGACAAGTGCTAGCTAGAATATTTTTGAACATGGTCATGTGGTATGAGGTTTTGAGTCAGTATTTGAGTCACATTTGGATATTTGATGTATAGTGATGTCTTCAGTCCACCTACTATGGCTACTGTAGTGTAGTCAGTGCTCTCAGCTTAGTCCAACACTTTCAGTTGGACTGACCAATCTAGAATTATACACCTTCTATTAGTCACCGTCACCGTCATCGTCCCGTCACCGTCACAGCCGCAGCCACCGTCACCGTCACAGTCACAGTCAGTCACGGTCCTTATGTGAATGCCAGTGTATAATCTCACTGTATGACCGTATCGTAAGACTGTTTCTGACCACTCTCACTGCGGCCTACTCTCACACTAAACCGTCCATACAATGTTTTCCAAAACTATCAAGCCAGGGCGACGACTTTTTGGAAAAAGACAAAATCAAACCAAATTAGACAAATATATAATTCATAAAGGTTCGCACCCGTCCCACTTCAGTTCCGTCCGCTTTCATTAGCACTGCAAGGCTCTCAAATATAGTACATTTATGGCATTCCACCAGATTTAAGGTTCCATAATATTAAATTCTAATAGAAGATAATTTTCAATATCACGCCATTGCTCTGTGGTGTACGGATTGCTTTGAACGACTGTGAAGGGGTACGAAACTACAAATTATTGGTTTGTTTAATTTGCTAGTGTGGTTTGAATCGTTTCATGGCGCGGGTTTACAGTGTTTTTGAAAACCATTCAAACCAACACAGCAAAATGTTTCGTACCTCTTCACACATTCTTTCAAACCAAATGTTTACACCAACTTTCATTAGAATTCAAGATTCTGACAGGTTGAATCTGGAGGATTGTCTTATATGTAATAAATTTAGGAATCTTGCAATATCAACCAAGGGCCTAAACGGACGGAATGGAGTGAAAGGGGTACCAAACTCTTTAAATTATTGGTTTGTTTAATTTGCTAGTGTGGTTTGAATCTTTTTATCGTGCGGGTTTGAATACAGTGTTTTTCGAAACTATTCAAACCCGCACAATAAAAGATTCAAACCACACTAGCAAATTATACAAACTAATAATTTGAAGAGTTTCGGCCCCCTTTCACTTCAGTTCCGTCCGTATTATCCCTTGATGAATATTGCAAGACTCCAAAATGACCCCATATAAGACAATCATCCAGATTTAACATTCATTACATTGGATTCTAATGAAGTTGATGTGAACATTTGGTTTGAAAGACTATGAGAAGGAGTACGAAATATTTTCCCACCTTGGTTTGAATAATTTCGAAAAACACTGTACAGTATTTTTCAAAATTCAAACCCGCACAATAAAATGATTCAAACCATACTAGCAAAATTAAACAAACCAATAATTCAAAACGTTTCGTACACGTCACATTTCAATTCCGTTCGTCTTAACCCTTGATTAATATTAAAAGACTCCCAAACGTCTTCCACATGTACTATGTATAAGGCAATCATCCAGATTTAACATTTCATCACATTGAATTTTCAATAAAGTTGGTGTGAAGCATTACCCCATTTGGTTTGAAAGACTTTGCGAAGGAGTACGAAACATTTTGTCGCGCTGGTTTGAATAGTTTTCAAAAACACTGTAGTTTCGAAAAACACTGTAAATAGTTTTCAGAAACACTGTTCGCAAAACACTGTACAGTGTTTTTCGAAACTGTTCAAACCCGCACAATAAAAAGATTCAAACCACACGATAAAAAAATTCAAACCACACTGGCAAATTATACAAACCAATAATTTAGAGAGTTTCCTTCCCGTCACACTTCAGTTCCGTCAGTCGTAGCCCTTCACTGGTACTGTAAGACTCCCAAATGTAGTCATCTATGGCAATCCTCCAGATTCAACATTTCAGAATCTTGAATCCTAATGAAAGTTGGTGTGAACATTTGGTTTGAAAGGCTGTGCGTAGGAGTACGAACATTTTACTGCGCTGGTTTGAATGGCTTTCAAAAACACTGTAAGCAAAAGTAAAGCAATATCAGTATTAATAACTTCTACTTTTAGCATAATGCCGAGTCTAGACTCGCCTATAGTGTTTCTGTAAAACACTCGTGGGTATAGTTTCATTGATTGTAGTCCACTCGCTATTCCAAGAAAAGCCAAATAATCAAGAGTTCAAGTGTGGTACATTCTCCCAATGCCATCAGTAATGACCTAATTGATTGACTCCCATTTTGATTGCCTATTCATTTCTACTTCCGATACTCCCCAATCGTGGTAAGAGACCTAAAAATACGGAGGTCGTTCCACCGAATGGCTAGCCAGTCCCGGAATACCACTCCTGGACTAAGACATTAGTGAATGGCAGATCGGGGACCTGGGTACAGGTGCAGGAGATAAGGTGGCATGTTAAGTGGAACGAGGCTCGGAAAAGAGTGGAAGGGCCGGAAGTCTGGGGCCGTACACCCGTACACCCGGCAACGTCAGCAGAAAAAGGCCCAACGCCAAAGAGCCGATTCCGGGGTCTGCAAAGCTCAGAAACCCGTTGGTAGAGAAACAGAGAGCCCCCGAATGCCCCAGCCAAATTCCACCGCACAACGGGCTATCCTGCGGCCTCCAGAGGGGCAAGGGAAACCCCCTAGGGTGCCGAACCGAGGGCGGTGTATGCAGGCACATCGGTGGAACAAGATCCGACGTGAGCATGCGACCGGCCCACCACCTGCACGCAAGCCTAAAAGCAAAAGCCGTAAATTTCGATCACGGGCAAATGGCAGTAATTTAGGATGTAATTTATGGAATCTTAAACTAGTTTGTTATTTGGAGTCGTCAGAATTTATTGGATCTATGAGTTTTGACTCCATCAATCCTAACTCTATATTCACGGGCTCTGAGCAATACTCACTACACGGTTTCTGGAACAAAACACATTGCATGTGCACATTGTCACAAGGGATCGGTTTGCTATTGTGTTTGGCCACAACATTGTTCACGCCATCGAACCACATTTAGACCTTCTCACCATATCCAACTTTAAATATAAAGAGTGTTTGGCCTACCCAACATATAAAGGTGGGTGTCGCGCCTATACTTACCTTTTTTCCCCGGCCTGCAAAAGTCGCTGGGTCGCCCATGAACATGCCACTGCCCTAGATGATGTCAGATCGATGGGATAGTATTGGGAAATAAGCAAATAGGTAATATGGAAATAAGGGGGCTTAGGTTTTTGGCAAGGTCCAATATCCGAAAAAACCAAAGTCTGGCCTGGCAATTGGGTATACTTACCTTCTGTTGAGGTGAATCGAGTGAGGTTAATTGAGTGAGGTTAATTGAGGGAGGTGATAGGTGTGGATTTAGTGACAGACCAGTGTGAAAAGATGCCATGAGAAACTACTGAAGTACATAACAATGTTTCATGTTTCAGAGCTGTCTGACTGTTTCATTTCACTGTTCTGTTTCATCTTTGTTTCATAATCCAGTGTTCTGTTTCATGTTCTGTTTCGTGTCCTGTTTCGTGTCCTGTTCCGTACTGATTGTTCATGTCCAGCTGAAATCGTGCTGTCAATCGAGGGGTGTATATGGCGAAGGAGGCATGGTGCGAGCTTGAACCTCGGATTGATGCAGCGTCCCCACCTCTGATGGCCGCGCGCATGGATATATAAGTACACCCGGCCGGCCAGTTTTTTGGCCCCCCCACCATGTCCGAAATTGAAACCGTCAGCTACGAAGTCAGGGGCAAGATCACCGTGATCACCCTCAACAACCCCTCCAAGCTCAATGCCTTGAACGGCAAGGAGTACCTTCAGTTGGCCAAGTACCTCCAAGAGGCCGATGAGGAGGAGGACACAATCTGCACGCTTATCCAGTCCACGGGCAGGTACTTTTCCGCAGGCGCCAATTTCGCCGATAAGAGTTTGATCGAGGCCGATCCCGAGGTGGTGTTCTCGCACGAGTACTGGTTGCAGAATTTCGCTGGCAGAAATGTGTATTTGACCGACTTGTGTCATAACCATCGCAAGGTCTTGGTGGCTGCGTTGAACGGGCCGGTGATTGGCTTGTCTTCTGCGATCGTCTCTTTGTGTGACTTGGTGTACTCAATCGACGACTCCAAGGTCAACCTCTTGGCGCCCTTCTCCAACCTAGGCTTGGTGGCCGAGGGAGCCACGCTGGCCACGTTATTCTTGCGCTTGGGCTGGTCCAAATCCGCAGAGGCCTTGTTGTTTGCCAAGCCGGTGCTGGGTGAAGATTTGCGCCTGTTGGGGTTCTTCAACAAGTCGTATAATGGCCAGGGACTCTCCACGGAGGACTTCAACCTGGAGGTGTTCCGCGACTTGGAACGCAAGTTCGACGGATTATACGAGCCTTCCATTTTCGCCAATAAGCAGTTGCTCAAGAGTAACCGCGACCACATGATCAACTCGGCCAGTGCCAAGGAGGCCATTGTTGGCTTCAACAGATGGATCCAGGGTGTTCCCCAGATGAGGTTTACTGAGATGGCCCGGAAGGAGAGAAAGCACAAGATCTAGTCTTTTTGTTTCTCCACCATAGCTACCGATCTTCAGCACCCGACACGACATGACCAAGCAATGACTATAGCACCAATTGACCATGATTAACTTACTAATCATCTATGCCAACGTACTATCTATCCATATCGTACATCTACCGTCTCCCATCTCCGTCTACATAAACATCAGTAGACTGAGAAATGGGTGCGAAACCCACCGCACACCCGTACCCCTCTATCTACACACCCAACCTTATCAACCTCGTCTCTATTCACCATATACACTATCCACCCTAATCCAGACTGATCCACACTAATCCAGACTAGTCCACACTAAGCCTATACTGAGACTACACCTCTGCATTCCTTCCTGCATGTCGTATAACCTCCCGAACCCTTCGCTTGTGGGCATTCTACTAGCAGTGTCCACGCACAATGGACCCCAAATCATCTTCAGCTTCCCCAAACACCTTAAGAGCAGTAGCACCCAATCCAACGCCCTCTCGGACGATGATGATTTCGATGATGAGGATTATGAGGCCGCCGAATTCCAAGCCCCTTTGGACCTGCCCGGTCTGAACGATGCCTGGAATGTACAGCACCTGGAGTTCTACCTAGGTTCCAAATTGGATCTCCTTAGCTTTCTCGATGCCAGAGACAAACACATGAAGGAGAGTAGGGAACGCAAAAATACAAAAGAAAAGAAAAAATTGGACGATTCCAAAGATGACCACTCGTTCTCGCTGCTGGACAAGAGTGTGCCTAATAAAGTCGAGAAATCGACGGTAGTGGGCCTAGAACTTGACCAGTTATCCGAACTCTTGTGTCCACCTCGAGCCATGTGCAACCGACGCTTTGATATGGTTCTTGAAAACCACGTGTTTTTAGGTTTGCCTGTGCACGTGAATCGCCATGGAGTGTGGAGAGAACGGAAACACCAGGCCTCTAAGAAAACCATGCTGGACCATGCATCCAACCAGAGAGACGAATCGCCTGAACCCAACCCCAAAACATCGGAAACGTCCCTGCATTCAGCCACGGCCTTGACCATGTTCCACTTGGTTTTCGTCATGGACCCAGCCAATATCGAGCGCAATTACCGTGTGGATGAGATGTTCTACAATGTGGTGTCCAAACTTTCGCTTGTGCTTCGCTACGAACAACACAAAAATAACTACGTGGGTTCTCAAGTGCAACAAGTATTTAAACTCAAGGAACAATGGCGGGGTTCGGAGGAACTGGGCGACTTGACGGACCACTTGGTGCAACAGAGCGCTGTGTGCAGGATGATGGCTGACTGTTACCATTCTCTCCGTGAGCTGAAGATAGCCAGTCTCAATATCAACGGCAAGCTCCGGTCGTTCCAGATCCCCATCAAGATGGAGTTTTTGTCTTTGCCGGACTCCACTGTGCCCTATATTCCTGGGTCCTACCTTCTGTCCACCAGCTGTGTGGGGTCTGGACAAGCCAATTTGGGCGAGACTTCTCGCTACAACAACAGCAATAAGTTCTTGCAGCTTCTCTTTGGCAATTCTTTTGATAGAGGTGACCCTGAAATGGACTTTGACCAGGAGGACGAGGACAGTGCTGACCGCATCCACTCCAACCCAGACGATATCATCTACCTTGCCTTACTTCTTTGGGATGAGCCCGAGCAGATCATCAAGGATATCAAGGCGGACCCCAGTGCCGAAATCGCCAAGTTCATCAAGCTCATAACCCCCACAGAGCTGTTGCTCCGTATCTTCAACACCATGCAGGTCCACCACGAGTCCCAGCTAGATCTTTCCCAGATCAGATCTTTTGCGCTTCATCTCGTGTACTGGCGACGGGCTCGAGTTATTCCTCCCTTGAGCACCCGATCCATCTATATTGTGTCGCCCATGGCCCCTCTTAGTAGTAACATCGTGCGGGACGTGCCCAAATTCGCCCAGATGTTCCCCACGGTTCCGTCTCTTCCGTCGTTTTTGAAGCTTCTTTCTACCAGGACAAAGAAACCGCGCCAGTTTGCTTCCATAATTCCCTCTCGGGACCACAAGGATATGTATTTGCTTGCACTCCTGTGGCTAGTTCGGTTTGGCTACGTGACCCAGCTCCACACGTATATCTGGCTTAAAGTGTCAAAAAAGGTCAAGATGAACGTTGAGGAGGAGCTTGAGGAGGAGCTCAGTCGGAACTCCAATAAGGGCCGCAAGGAGCCAGATAGAGATACCAAGGTGGACAATACCTCGAAAAAGGCCAACCTGGTGGATAACACATCCAAAAAAGCTGCTCTGGTCGACAACACGTCCAAGCAAACCCAGAAGCCTGCACTGTCGATTGAGGACGAAATCAGTCGTATCCAGAGGAAACTCGAGGCCTCCCATTCACTTCCAGATATAGTTTTGGAGAGTGATGGCGATACCATTTTGGTGGATCCGGGAAGAGCATCAGCTTTGGAGCGCCGTTGGCTCGATAGGATTGTTCACACTGAGTGCAATCTTTCGCCGGACCTTACCACGGTGTTCTACCGGCTATTGAAGTATATGAACGGTAAGAACTCGTTGGAGTTTCTTTTGCTCCGGGAGAATGTGTCTCGGTCAGATCTTAGACGGCTTCTTCTCGCCATCGAGGACCATATCATCTCCGTCCGTCATTGGTGAGAAGATCACAAGAGGAGGTCTACCTTAAGGTGGGTACAGTTCATATCAACATGGAAATGAAGCAATCAAGAGCAAGGAATTGAACTATACATAACCAGCAGCAAGAATCTTTTCCCTTTTGTCTCCCCCAAGGGAATAAATCAAGTCATGGCTATGATCTGGGCATATTTTGCCATGAAGGACGAAAATTGAAACAACAGCTAGAGGGAGAGAATGTGCATTTGCGGCTGGAGTTGGAGATCAAGAACAGACAGAGATTTGAGTCTCCCTCTAAAGCGTACTTTTCTGGATACCCGTCTGAAGGATGTGACACGCAAGTTGAAGTGTTAGATATGTCAGAAGCAAATGTCTATCAGGGAGGAATTGTGGTGCCAGAAAATAGCAGAGCATTACTACTGCGTTTGGGATGGACACTAGGGGCATTTGAAGCGGAGTATCACAGCTTATCAGAGGTGTTTCAGGTGTGCCAGACACATCGGACACCATTTGAGGAAAGTTATAGGCTGGAAAATGGTCAAGAACAAAGACGAGAACGAAAAAAACATGGCGCAAGGGAAAGGGGAATTCAAAGGTGAAGATAAGAATGGCCTGTCGTGAACAGAACGAACAATTGTGAGAAATCAATATCCAAGTTCTTGTAGAGATACAAGACCAGAAGGTTGAGCGAGATAAAAGGTTCTTTTCGAAACACGTTCTTGAATTAAGTTTCAGAAATAACTGAAAAAAAAATGTTTTGGTTGTGATATCTAATAAACCATACTCACAGCCTATAGAAATATATGCAGGAAGTGAACTACTACGATTCTCGAGTAGATATTCTTCTTCGAATTTTCAAAAAGTATAATAACAAATCGCCTTCATTTGAAGTATTTTGAATTGCGGAGTAAGTAAGTGGGTTTCCTGGGTTCGCAGTTTGTCACTACTTCATACAAAATCGTAAGAATGACCAACAACGAGATCCGCACCAAATCGTAAACCCCTATTATGACCTTTAGCCTTCATTTCCAACTCACAGTTGTTTCGAGCTTTTGCTACTGTCATAAATACTCTTAGAACTAAATACCAATACAGGCATTGTAGTACTGCTCACTATACTACAGTACTAATGCTACTAATACTACACTAAGTACACTACTAGATCTGTATACAGTGTCTTTCAAAACTATTCAAACCAGCCCGATAAAACGTTTCAAACCACACTAGCAAAATTATACAAACCAATCATTCAAAAAAGTTCGTATGTCTTGCCACAGTCTTTCAAAGCAAATGGCGTAATGGTTTACACCAACTTTTATCAGAATTCAATGTTCTGAAATCTTAAATCTAGAGGATTGCCATATATGTAGTACATTTGGGAGTCTTGCAGTACCAGTGAACGGCTAGGACGGACGGAAGTGAGCTGGAGAGGGTTTGAAACGTTTTGAATTATTCGTTTGAATCGTTTTGTCACACTGGTTTGAATCATTCTATCTTGCTGGTTCGAAACATTTTGTGGGGCTGGTTTGCATAGTTTTCAAAAATACTGTATACTTCTATAGTGCCGTTAGATCCACATAGAAGGAACTATTTATCATAAAACCCACGCATGACCCCAAAAGGCTATTGCAAACGCCGTACTATCACGGTTTTCCAAATGCGCAAAACAATCTCCACTATTGTTCCATTGTAATGAACGTATCTCTCAGAATATCAATTGGGAGATACTTTTTGCAGGACATTGTAGGCATGTGCTTTGTTCAGGGTGGTCACTGGTGTGTTTCGCTGGTAGGGTGTCATTGTGTGTTCTACTAAGAGTTGTGAAGGAAGCCAATATAATTGTATACATGGAAAGAGCAAATAATACCTATAATGGTTTGAATCCATATGGTTAGTGCTCTTCCCACATAAACCCATGTGCCCAGTAAATAAGAAATCACTGCTACTAGAACACTTTGATCGCTCTCCCGTGTAAATTTAAAGATGACCAAATCACCTTCTGGAGAACCATCAACGACAATTTCGGTATTAATAAATCTTTTAAAGAATTATACTGAGTGGTTTTTAGTATGGTTACTTATGGGGGAAATCAGGGCTGGGAGTTTAGGTCCGACATCCAAAACAGGAAATTTAGGTCCGACATTTCAGGTACGGCACTTTGAACTGGGTATACGATTATGGGAGTGGGCTATTGTCAATTGTTGAGGTCATGGAGAGTCAGACGTCAAATGCATGGTCCATAGTCTGTACACTTTGGTGGTGCTCTTTTAAGTGGTACTGAGCCAAATGGTCAACAAGACACATGCAGAAGAGACATTCAATGGTAGCTTGACCCCCTGTGAAAACTCTTGAACATAAATATCATGTGGTATCAAAACGCCACATACTGTATCCCCAATAGATGTACTATCCCATGATAACTATGGGAAAACCAGTAGGAGGAGCTATGACTATTCAATCCCGAATTGACGAAATAGTATCGATAGAGCAACTGTCAATGGCATTGCACCCAGTATAAAAAGAGTGATCTTGCCATGCTTAAAAAGACTTTCTACAAGGAATAGTTTTCTGCCTCTAGAGTACGTCTACGTTGTTAGCAGCGCAAAGGCCATGTTACCTCCAGGGTATAATGAATGCAGTGTAGTATATGATTCTAGTAGTACTTATATTTTGAGATCTGAGAACACTATGGTCTAAGTGAGACCCAATGAACTATACAATTTTGGTGTGTGCTTTTTAAATAGGAACCTGTCCTGAAGAAAAGGCCATGCAAAATATATGGTTAGTGCCAGGTCCACCATTGGTAGAAGTCTCTGTCCTTGATACTAACAAGGGCCATTGCAAACTTCGTATCTCAGCGTATCACAGCTTTCTGCCTTCGGTAATGATCTTTTTTCGAGGATGTAGAAGGATTAAAACCATTGCTCTGGTGTTTTTGATACCACGTTTCTCTCCAAGTGTTGTAAACCGCACTAGTTCCTCTCTTGAGGACCGTCTACGGAAATAGATAGCATAGAACTCAACACTCACAAGAATCTAGCAGTAAGAGTTGTTTAAGTCTATACAGTGTTTTTCGAAATTATTCAAACCAATGTGGGAAAATGTTTCGTACTCCTTCTCATAGTCTTTCAAACCAAATGCTCACACCAACTTTCATTAGAATTCACTATTTGAAATGATGAATCTGGAGGATGCCTTAGATGTAGTACATTCGGGGTCATTTGGGAGTCATTCCATATTCATCAAGGGTTAAGACGGATGGAACTGGAGTGAAAGGGGTACGATGCTTTTTGAGTTATTGTTTTGCTTATTTTGCTAGTGTGGTTTGAATCGTTTTATGGTGCGGGTTTGAATAGTTTTGAAAAACACTGTAACCACTAAACACTATATTCCTAGGGGAAGAGAACAAGCAAGTCATCTGTACACTACGCTACACTGGTACAATGTAATAATTGCCGTGAACCTACAATATCAAGCCAAGAAAACTCAACTCTCGGCGATCCACTATAGTGTCTGGGCCAGTTCGCATTAGTCCACGCGACCACGTAATTATGCTTCGAACGTGAGGCGCTGCTGGGAGGGCCAGGCTAAGACCACTACAACACCAGCTACCAAAGACAAAAAGACACCAATTGATTGGAGGTGAATGAATCTGAAAAGAGATATCATTGAGATTGAATTTACAAAAAAAGTTATTAGGGGTTTATTAGAGGGATATTAGAGGGATATTAGAGAGATATTTCATAGTATTGAAATTATTAATTTTTTGTGGATTACAGTATGGAAGTTCACAACCCATAGGTTTGGTGGTCAGTGATCAGTGTTGCTGAGTGAGCGTTTGACTCCGGCCTAGACTGGGGCATACCGGATTCTTCGCACGCACTAGTGCACTTGGCTGGAACCGTATACAAGCGTGGAACTATGAAACGGGTTGAAGGTGCCTCCGCACGCGTTAGTCATTCCCGAGTCCATGACTATGGCCTAAAAACAAATGGCGACAACCAATGTGTTTATCGGGAGAATCCGGAGAATCCGGAGCAGATAGGACGGAGACTGCTAAACTGATCATCCGTACATTTCCAGTGTGTTAGATCATCCTTCCATTTCCAGTGTGTTAAATTATCCTTACATTTCCAGTGTGTTAGATTTTCTGTACATTTCCAGTGTGTTAGATTTTCTTCCAGTGTGTTAGATTTTCTTCCAGTGTGTTAGATCATCCTTACAATTCCAGTGTGTCTGTTAATGATCAGCAGACGGCTGTGGCTGATGGAGAGATCTTCAAAAAGATATGATGTTGGCCACGAATCTGTTGGAGTCGTTTGGGTGTGACTCTAAGAAACGACTCCTCCAGAAGTCTGATCCGAGGTGTTCTCTGGTATGTTCAGTATCCTAGCCATCGTCGCTCTTCCCACATTTCACCACCTGATCTCCCGCATCCATGCTAGCTCCCTTCAAAGTATTGATCTGCTCATACTGTGCTTCTCGCTACCAGTGAAAACCTTACACTAAGCTTCCTAACGTCTTACACCTGTTGATAGCTATCAGCTTCAGTCCCATTGAAGCGCATAGTACTATAGAGTAGAGTACAGAGTATAGAGTAGAGTACAGAGTATAGAGTAGAGAGTAGAGTAGAGTACAGAGTAGAGAGTAGAGCACAGTGTCCACTATACCCTAATGATTAGGCGCATTATGTCAGATGGTTCAATAGTTGTATGTGTGAATGGTGACCATATACCCAAGCCACGTTGAGTCGAGTCTTCCCGACCGAAGCCACAGACCGAACCGTAGACCACTTGAATTGCATTGTCTTGAGTACAATGTTGTAGATGGGAGCAGTTTTTGGTGTATGCCCTTCTGGTAGTAGTTTTATTTATGACTAGAGCCTGGATAACACTGATCCTATACCAACACTCAATAAAAGTCAACCAATGTTCAAATATAAACCTACCAGTCAAAATGTTCAAATATAAATCTAACAGTCAAAATGTTCAAATATAAACCTACCAGTCAAAATGTTCAAATATAAACCTACCAGTCAAAATGTTCAAATATAAACTTCATCAGTCAACAAATAATCTACCACTTAATAGCAACAATTAACCAATACATCGTTTCAGTATATCCTCCAGTATCAATGATCAAGGCCGTATCGAACATCTGCCAGTAATTCGTCTCGTATCAATAGTATAAGTTCTGTTCAAACCTCAATTGAAGAATTGAGGATGGAGAATCGGGAATTCCTACTACATAGCCTTTCAGCATCAGACAAACCTTGATTTCGAGTCACCCGCGTCTTTTCTTTCAATTCGGTATTGCTTCTTAGCCCAACATTGAAGTAATCCAAATTGTTGCACTTCGGTGGAGTGCTCCAAGTCAGAGATAGGGGATTTGAATGTAGTATTTTCTCGTCTGCTTTGGTGTGACCATGCCGAATATGTATAAGCAAATAGACAGTCTATGGATAGTCCATATGAGTCCTTTCAGTTCAGTCAGTCCATATTCCGCCCATAGTCAGTCCATATTCCGCCCATAGTCAGTCCATATTCTGCCCATAGTCAGTCACAGTCAGTTGAGCCACAGTCAGTTGAGTCATAGTCAAATTTATAGTCAGCTTATAGTTGCTTTGGGCTGTTTATCCTGCCAACAGGCAAGTAGGACCAGCATAAATACTGCAGTAGTATATGGTACTACAGAAGAGCAAACCATAGAGTATACTGCGGACTATAGGGTGCTATATAAACTAGGGGATATAATTGATCAGTGCTAAAATACAAGAGCACTCTACCATACACACCGAGTTAAGAACTACATACATCAGCAGTAGAGTACCATGCAGAAGGCCAGTACAAGCATCCCCAACACATACTGCATATATGCAATAGTGTAGTTCGTCTTTGATTTTACCCTAGCGTTCTTTGCTTCCCAGTATTTGGTTGGCTCACCCGAGGTTATCTTCCTGGTCAGCCTCCATCTCGTTCCCCTCAATCTCCACGAAGTTGGTGAAATGAAGTGGCCGATGTGACTCGTGGTAGAATGGAAGCGGAATGTCCATCTTCAAGTCAAACGCTCCGTTGGCATCCCATACGGGCCCGATGAACGAATAGTTCCAGATATCGTCGTCCGGCACCAAGAACCCTCCCACAATTTTGTCGGAGAGAATCAACTGTCTCTTGGCACTAAAGGCTGGACTGAAGCCTGCGGGGGCAGACGATACCAAGTCCGTATTGTTCTTTCCCCAGACGTAGCCTTCTTGTGTCACAGAATAAGCACTCAAGGTGACCGAACCTGGTGTGAACGAAACAGTCAACGATACCATATCTGGAGTCCAGGCCTGGTTGCGGGCTGCAAACGAAGCCACAGTGGTCACATCCATGGGTGAGAGCATGTTTAAGTCGGAGCTCTGGGTGTGGATCCAACCTAGCAACTCCAACCCCGATAAATAGTCGTTTCTGCTTTTGTCATAGACCAATGTGGGGAACTGAACGGAATGTGGGCTTCCCAACTGCGGCACCAACGCTATAGCCTTGATCTCCTTGATCTGCCTGTTGTCACTGGGAGACGTTCCATATATGTAGCCCCCGATCTGTGTTCTGGTATCTGAGATCTGCACAAACTTGCGAAGCATGTTCTTGGCCATGATATAGGTGTAACTGTCATCATCAAGGTAGTCATCCGACGACACATAGATATTCTTTGTTCGGAGATGGAGGTTGTTAGCAGCAATGGCCCTGTTGCGCCATTCGTTTTGAGAGCTGAAATCCAGCTGCTCATAATTGGTGGTGGTGATGGTGGTGATCTCCTCTCCATGAACGTTCTGCGTGGTCGTCTTCAAGGCCGTGAGTTGGTTCTTGGCACTGGCCATATCATTGTCTCTGTTCTCTTTTCCGTCCACATCCAAGATCTGTTGTCTTGTAGCGGAAGGAGCCTTGACCTCCTGGCCTAGAATCAAGTCCCTGATCTCCGATTGGGTCAATGATTGGATATTGACATTGTTCTTTTTGGCGAAATCGTTCAAGATCAAGTCCCGCAACTGCGTCTCCACATCAATCCACTGGTCCTCGGCCAAAGTGGGCCATAAGTGGTGGCTCTGTGTCACCACACTGGCATCGGGACGGAGAATCAAGTTGGTGCGCTCCTGGTTGATGCCCAAGGCTCTGAGCAAAAGTATCACCCGGGAAAATGCCGTGTATGACGAAATGCTCTGGAGCCAGTCGTCGTATAAGTTGAAAAGCACCATCTGCGGTTCGCTGGCCCGTACAACAACGTCTGCCAACTTATCCACCTTGAGAGCAGCAGCAAACGGTAGCTGGAGTTCCGAAGCCCGAATACTAATGTTGGGGAAGTCCAACATATGCACCTCCAATGGGTCCATGACACCTTTTCTGGTAGCAATCAATTGCTTGGGCTGTTCTTCCCGTGGTAACGAGCGTACCAACGCTGCCACCTCTTCTGCAGTCTTCCACTTAGCAAGCTGGCCCAATCTCTTTTGGCCTGCCCATACAGATGTATGGATGATCTTTAAGAACAACTGGCCGGATTTGGGGTTCAACATGAACACTGCTCCATTGATGGGTTTGGTGGTGAGGTTCCCCTCGAAGGTGCGGTGCACTGTGACTCTGTAGACGTTGGAGTCGTCAATGAAGAGCTGGGTTTCGTTGTTGAACAACTCCGAGTAGTTGGAGGAGTTCAAAAGAGCTACCTGTGGTTGGGATTGGTACAACTGTAAGCCTTTTCTGACCCTCTCACGAAGAACATATAAGGCTGGGTTGGCCTTCATAATTTCCCGCATGGCGTTCTGCATCAATGGCTTCATTCCCGAGAACCAATTGCCGTATACGTCATAGACGTTATAGGCGAGATCGACTCCCACCATGGCTCCTGTGGGAGAGGGGTAGTTGCTTGAGGAGTCTGTGGTGTAGTCCAAAAACTTGGCTCGGGTGTACCTGGAGATATCGTGGGAGTCGTAATCTCCGTATCTGAGCTGCACATCCATCCAGTACTTGGTAGCAGTAGTGCTATCAAATGTATCGTTTTTATCGTTGAGCAACGAGGGTCTCGACACGTTCCATTTGTAGGTGCTGGTTAACACAATATCAGCAGAAGACGAGTTCATCTTGTAGGACTTCCTGGGGTGTATGGCCTGTTTCTCCACTGTGTCCACACGCAACACCTCCAATTCCTTGTCCAAGACCTGGCAAAGGTCCTGTACCAACGACTCGTGGATCTTCTGCCAGAGATGGGCACGGAAAATCTGGATGAGCGAGATCTTGAGCGTGGGGATTTTTCCATGTAAAAAGATGCCGGTCAAGTCGAGCTGCACCAAGAATCCCACATACACATTGGCTCTGTTGATTGTGGGAGACCACCAAAGCGTGAACCGTCTATTTGGGATCTGACTCAAACCAGACCGTTGGGCATTGGTCAACTTCTTGAACTTGAGCGAGTCCTCGAACCCGGAAGCCTTTTCCCAGAATAGTCCTTCCCATGAGTCAAACCCAGTGCCTTTGAAAAGCGTATGTTCAAGAATGGTCTCCACACCACCCAAGGCTTGGATCACATCTGTCCTGTATGCAGAGAGGTTCCATAACTTACCGTCATGGTGGTTGTTGGTCCACCAGAACGGGTTGTAGCGGGGCAAACTGAACTGCTTGAACTCTCTCCGGATACGGTGGCCCTTATCATAAGCCAAGGTCTGCCGATCCTTCTGGAACAATGTGCTTATTCTAGGCAACCCACGGTCCCAGCTGGCCTCCATATCTTCAAAGGTAAGACGGCGGTTTTGCTCCATGGCCTCTTGTCTCTTGATGGTGTATTCTGCCCACACCCTCTGCGAGTCCAAGAACTCGTTTTCCCACGTGGTGATGTAGCGGAAGATGGTGGGGATCATGCGCTCCTCCTGGTGGCTCATACCTCCCCGGAAATGCGTGATGCCCGTGTCAGTTTGCTTGGACCACTTAAGGTCGGATGCAGGAATCAAGATATGGGAGGCACTTAACATGCCCAAACCACCAAGCTCTTTTGGGGTGTAAAACACGGCAGGCGGGAATCGGGACGGCATCTTGGAGTTGAGGCCCATCTTCACCTTGTTCTGGATCTTTGTCTCACATTTCACAAGCACATCAAGAAGAGGCCGCGTGGCAACTATAGCCTCTCTATAATAGGCAAACAACGAGATCAACGACGTGTTCCACTTGGCAGCCACCTTGGTAAATGTAGACAGACCTGCCGACATGAGGATCTGCCGGATGCGGTTCTCGAACTTGTCCACATCTTCTTGCGACACCTGGAGGTATGCCTTGGCTGTTCTCTCTTTCGTGGCCTGATTGATCAAGTCCCATACTCCTTCTTGCGACGACAGGTCACTAATCATGCGGGATTTGGGAATCAAACGCACTTCAAATCCACACAAGGTGAAAAGTAAGTTGGCATTTTCGGGAGAGTATACCGACGCATAAGTATCCTGCCATCTCATCTCCGTAAGAGAAGCAGGGATTCTTCCAGATACTTCCCAATGCACAGCCTTACCTAAATTGACATCAGACCGCATAAGTTTCATTCGTGCATCCTTCGGCCAGCAGCGGTGGTTATTGTAGCCCACCACATTCTCGAAGTTAGGGTCGGGGTTTTCCTGAAGGAAGTCCTGCACTAACTCCTCTGCCTCCTCTCGCTCAAATCGGAAGAACATGTAGACCTTATCGAGATAGCGCAAATAGAGCCGGAGCGGACTGGCTGTTTCGGTCTTTTTGTCCTTGAACTGGAGGAACGAGTTGGGCTGGTGCACGGGTCCAGCGAGTTCCAGAGCCCGGTCTTGGCCCAAGATCAACAAGTCTAGAACCAAGCCATAGTATTGGTAGACGAACGAGGAGAACTGAAGACCTCGGAGCATTCCCAATTGGTTCACATGATTCATGTCCTTATAAGTAAGGCCCACATTATTCTTGGAAGTAATGTAGTCAGCGATATTGGGGTCCACGATCAACCGCATCAACCGGTTGAGCACCGTGAAGTCGATTTTCTCTGTGTACTTGCTCAAGGTGGTGTGTAACAAGACATTTGATTCACCATGTGCAGTGCTCCACACATTATCAAGGTTGTTGATTCCCTGACACCATTTGTACACGAGCAACGGAGGAATTTCATCATCTGAAGGCTTGATCCAGTTGGGGAACAACTGCCTCTTGTCGGCCTCGTACCAGAGGTACTGGTCCAAGTAAGCGTCCGTGATCTTTTCGAGCGGATCCACAGCATAAGTGGGCACAAGATGGCTATAATGGTCCATCATCTCCAAGCCCACCTCCTTAAAGATCCGTTGAGTCAAGAGGTACTTTTTGATACGGGCTAAACACTCGTTTGGACTATCGTAGGCCTGTTCAATCAAGGCCAACTCTTCTCTCTGGGCAGAATTGAGCCGGGAATTGGCATTATATGCGTCCTTAAGATTTTCAAGTGCTAACACGAGAAGTTTGGTATCGTGTTTGTAGGAAATGGGAGGAAAAGGAATGGGGCTGAAGCGTCTGCTCTCTAGCCAGTTGACCATAGTTTGGAACGTGATCACCGCTTCGTCTGGGGAAACAAAAGGCCCGTTCTTGGCAAAATCCTCCTGGCGTTCCTGCTCGCCTTTAATCCAGAGCCGTGTCAACCGGCCTAAGTTCTTCTTAACAACGGTTTTCTCCACGGTTGCTCCTCGCCGGATCCTCTCTCGGTTGTAGTGGGCTATGGAGATCCAACCCTCGGCCTTGCCTTTGATATAATGCTCAATAATCTTTTCAATGGGCCGGGGTAACCCTGGAACCTTCCATGGGATGTTTGCTTTCCAGCACCTCCAGGCTTCACTCAAATGTTGGAGGATAATGCCCGATTTATTCTGCTTCAAGCCATCGGGAATCATATCCATGATATCGTGCATAACCTGAGCACGTAGCTCGAGATCGTAGTACGAATCAATTCTCTGCTTGGTAACAGTTTTTGCCACATCATTGGCTCTTCTGCCTTCGAATTGTCTGGCCAACAAATTACCCAACCACCGCTCAAGCAAGGGGATTGTGCCTCGAATGAACGAAAGCCATACTCTCCATGCAGGCTGCCAGAACCCACACCCGGGACCTTTGCCTATGGACTTGTTGAAATTGGCATACACCACGTGCTTGAGGTCCTTGCATGCACGGATCTGGTGCATCACCTTATACTTGTAACGGTAGATACCTGTCAATTGCCCCAAATGATTGAGGATATAGTAGATACCGTCTGCTAGTTGGTATGCATCCACATTGCCCAAACGAAACTGCACGTGGGAATCCACGATGATCTTCATGACCCGTAACAATTCCCGTATAAGGTGGAACGCATTTCCAAAACGGGACTTCTTACGCTCTTTAGTGGTCAACGTTTTGGTGGGCTTGAGGTTGAAGTTGTAGTCCAAATGGAGATATGTAAGGCCTCGTTTGTGTAGAAGCAAGTTGAGCATGTTGTGGCCTTGTCTGCACAACTGGAGACCTGCTTCTACCCAGTCGATGGACGTTTGCTGGAAGTACTTGGTGGCCTTCATGGAGGCAAGCAACTTGTGGTTTTTCGGGCTGCTGGTTCTGGAACCTGGGGGATTTTTGAGTTCGTTCATCACGTAGCCTTTCAAGAGCTTTTGGTACGAGATGCGTGTCTTCAATACCGAGTCTGGAGGTGGCCTTTCCTTGTACCATGCCTTGACTAGGGCCACATCCTGTGCACGGATGGTCTGAGCTGACCGCCTATTGAAGGGGTACGGAGCCCACCAAAGACTAAGTGCCTGAGGAGCGTTTTCTGGTGCAATGGGGATTTCAGCCCCGCTTCTATCGGTAGATAGAAGGGGCTCAAAGGTGGAAGGAACACAGTAGTCTTCATCTTCAAGGAGTTCATCCAAAATCTGGTTTTCTTGTCTCAGAACAGAGAAATTGGGCTTATTCAAAGAGTTGTAGTCACAGTGGACATAAAATGCAGGGTTCTGTGGTTTGGCAACGGTCTCTATGCCATGAACCTCCTTAATGTAGTTATTCAAGGGCTCATGGAACCACAGCGTGTGCACATTCTTGACGAACGAGTTGTAAAGGTAGGGGTAGGCCACACTATACTCAGTTTTCATGGGCACACGGAAAATGACGCGATCTATGGAGTTGAACTCGGTGAAGTCCTCCAAATCCTTATTATTGATTTTGTCCTTGTACAAGGGTTCGAACTTCGGACCTCCCGGCACCAGCACGTTCAAACTCTTTGCGGTGAAAAATGCCTGCTTATCGAAAAGATAGTAGTAGTTGGCGTCGGTCACGTGCGGCAACAACGGCAGCGAGAGGCTATAGAGCGAGTAAAGCGTTGGAATATCCAAATTCCAACTTCTATAGGAATCGCCATTTGCTGCTTCATCCACTAGCGGTCGTTCATCGTAGAGCCACTCCAAGATGTGGAGGTGCGGGTGTTCCTCAGGATCTAGCTGGACGGGTTCAGGAATGGCCACTTCATCCAAATTCTCCATCCAGTCCAAGGGGGGCTCTTCATCATCAAAGGGAGGAAACCGCATACGTTTGAAGTGGCGGCGGTCCCGTTTTTCCCGTCTCATCATGATCCACAGTGTGGCCCATTGTGCAGTATACACGGGTTCAATGACCCTAGGGATTTCGTTAACAAATGTGATTGCTCCAGTCACATGGTAGAGCACCTTCACTTCTTTGGCGGCTTCCCAGGGCTGCGGCATATTCTCTAGGAGTTTTAAAATGGCATGGGGCATGTACTTGAGAGAGCCCAAATGGGCACGCTTATCTGCAGCCACTTTTTTGCTGGACAAATCGCCATGATCAAGCATAATCTTTCGGAGGTGTTCCGGTGGCATATCAGCCTTTTGTGGCCTTGAAGCTTGAACAGTGTTGGCCTTGGACATGTAGGGGTTCAGGCCTTTCACATTGAAGCGGTTTTTCTGGAGCTGGAGCCAGTTTTTTTTCCGGGACTCGAGGTCTTGGGTGGCCGGTTTGGATGCATAGACCTTCTGTAGTTTTCTAGGGGGCTGGTCGCTAACCAGGGGCTCGGAATAAGGTGTCTTGGGTGCTGGCGGAGGAGTCACTCCAATAGACAGTGGGGCCAACCTAGCAGGAGGTGGCGGAGGCGGAGGAGGAGCGGAAAAACGAGAATTAGATCCATTCAGCCGCGACGGAGGCGGTGGTGGCGGTGGCACACGGCCATTTTTCTTGGGTGGAGGCGGAGGAGGAGGAACAGGCATGTGGTGGAGATTGCAGTATTATGAGAAGAGAAGACATGAGGCCCGGTGCGGAGTATATGCAGGAGAAATGATTAAGGGTACGAGCCGGGGCTCCATTTATGCAGAGGATTTTAGTTAGAGAGGAAATGGATCTTAATCAGGGATTTCTTTATCCTTGGGAAGCTTCTAGAGGGGTAAATAAGGTAATTGGGCCGGGGGAGGAGCGGGCAGAAGGGAAGCACGTATATGCAGGACATCGTGATAATGAAGATGCAACTTTTCCAGAGCTAGCCAATGAGATAACCGTTATTGATTTAAAGAGGTGAAAATTTCTAGTAATGACATTGTTGAATGCAGTTAGTGATTATAGTATACTTGCTTGGTTCCATTGTCAGTACTCATAATGTGCTGCAGCAGTACTGAGTGGTGCTTAGTAGACCATATAGATCTTCAATACTAGAAAACCTAGCGTGCAAGATACGCATACTGATATGGGTACAGCTGTACATGATTTAATCCTGGCTTGTCTTCAGTAGAGACTGGGCAGAGACTCTAAGTACCATGATCCATATGTATGACACAGGGACTAGTGAGTTCCATCAGTCACGCTATTAAGCAGTATATAAAACAGAGAAGCAGAAGGAAACGGAGATTAAGTAAGAGAAAAAAGGAGATGAATTAAAAGAGGAAAAGGAGAAGAAGTAAGAGAGAGTAAGCCATAGTCGGAGTGAAGAGGGAGATGGTATAAGGGAAGAGGAGGGACGATGAGAAAGGTCTAAGTGAACTGAAAAATTAGAGTGAACTGAGAAATTCGAGTGAACTGAAAAATTAGAGTGAACTGAGCAATTAGAGTGCACTAAACTGAAGCAAGAGTGAACTAAAGTGAGCTGAGAGAATATAATAAGAGGAGGAGATGCAGAGAGTGGGCAGAAAAGAGATGAAACAAAGAGTGAAAAGAGAGATGAGGAGACACTCTAAAAGTAAAGATAGAACACCGGAAAGTTAGGATCTAATTCTTGTATGGAACATTTTCGCTTCTAAGTATTCAGGTATTGATGTAGAAGTCTACCTCTTGCCCTATGATCCAGAGACAGGAACAGTGAAGCAGATGTGACACCTCCAAGGACTTCCGACCAATAGTATGTTGGACACGCATCAATTCTTAATTTTTCGGAGTGGTTCTAACTCATTCCCGGTGATTATACTACCACAGAGTAATATGCACACTTGTCTTTTCCATGTGTTTTAACACTGCTTCCACCAATAGTGGGAACCTGACACGACTGAAACTGCTGAACTGCTGAAACTGCTGAACTGCTGAAACTGCTGAATACATTGTACTGATACTTGACAAATTCTTGATACCACGTAAATAGCTAGATTTGTATTTGTTGGTAATTTAAGGAAAGCGTTCGGGTTAGTTGAGTAGTTCACAGAGGCTCGTCTGGTCTGTCGAAAATTACTAGGTATTCACAAGAAACTCTTCACATTTCATCCTGTAACCTCGTACAATGATGGTAAAGGAGCAATGCCATGTATTGGTCATTGCTAGGGTTAGAACTTTAAAGCTAAGACATGAACCGGGTATCCAGATCCACCCAGTTTTCTAGCAGGAGAACACAAGACACTGAAGTTCCCTTTGTCAAACGCGGGCTCTGGAAAGAAGGTGCCAGATTAAAGATCTAGTGCTGGTGTTGAAAACACCGGGTAAAACATGGAAAAGGCATTGTTGGGGTTTCTGGAAGCACCCAAGGCCAATCCAGGGAACCGGATATTGTAGCACATTCGCAAGCCCTCGTTGCTGAAGTCACCAAGCTTGAAAACAGTCGATTTGGTACTTGAGCACAACGTTTTCGATTCCTTAGTTTGATTTCGTTTGGTATATAGAGAGTATTACCTATGGTGAATTTAACAGCGCTACATTAGTGACTATTGTAAACTGCACTACTGATCACTTGACTATTTTATAGTGCACTATAAAATAGCACTGCTGTCCACTTCATTGTTGTCCACTTCACTGTTGTCCACTTCACTGTTTTCAACTTCACTGCTGAATATGTTTGCAATGCTCCTTAACTCTACTCCCCTCACACACCTTATACCAGAATACACTTAATCATGTACCTACATCAGGAAACCCTAGAACCTTAAGAGTAGAAATACCCTCCTTAGTAGTGTATATGAGTGTACATTGGTACATTGGTGTAAGGTGTAGAGTATAGATTATGGAAGGCAGGTAGTTGAATTGAGGCATTGGTGAGACTTGGGAGGATACGGGAGGCCAGAAAGGGCAGCGAGGCGGGTCCCTCCAACATGCTCTATCAGGAATCTCTTCGGAATGGGGTGAGTCTGGAGGACCTCAAATAGGCAGACTTGGGTTTCCTGGTCTTGCCTGGCACACCCATAACGTTCTGGTCAATTACTGTAAAGAGGAGTTGTGTGCTAATGGAAGCTCCACTTGAACCATTCAGAGGCCAAGAACATAGAATAGCGATCACACGTCTCTTCACCGACAGTACAAGCCCATACAGTGTCATTACTCTATGCCCATACAGTGGTTACTTCATAGCCACCCAGTTTCATTACTTCATAGCCACCCAGTTTCATTACTCCATAGCCACCCAGTGTCATTACTCCATAGCCACCTAGTGTCATTACTCCATACAAAGAATAGAGCCTCCATTTCAAGTACTTGACAATCAACATGTCAACTTCGAAAGAGACGCAGCATGAAGAATGAGAACTGGGTACTTCACCCAAAGTTTAAATAGCTTAACCCTAAGTACTAAAATGAACAACCTTAAATAGTACTAAAGACCTTAATGTTATACGTTTATGAATTCTAATACTTTGCTCATTGATGATCCTCAAAGAGAGGAACCAGAGTGGCTTAGCTACCCTTGAGGGAAACATGGCATCGAAATGCTCCACCAGAACAATGGGAAGAATTGTGAGAGATACTCGAAAACGCAATCGATGCACAAAGTGTCATGATGGCCAAACGCAGTGTTTCGGCGTTTGCAGTTGGGATCACACATCATAGGCTTCATAAGATCTCTATATGTAGAGTCGCCTCAGCGTGGATCTAATAGTGAAACAATGACCTTTGTTGTAAATTAAAGACCCAGTAGAAAATCAATGACCTTAATAGTAAAGCTAAAAAACCACCATCATTCGAAACTATCGGAAGAGAAAAGGGTCCTTATAGATCCGGTCCTGCATACACGTGTTTCTCGATACCATGTGAAGCAACACCTCGACCCATCCCACCAGTATGTAATAGGTAATGTCTAATCAGTTGTCATAGACTCATATCAGTTGCACTATGAATAAGCAGCAGGTCAATAATGTACCAGTAGCACTATTACTATGGGTACTGCAGTATATTGTAGATTACACTGTTAGATTCACGATAGGCAGGACCCGGTCTATTGAGGATTCTGACTCCTACTGTCTATCGTAACAATGACCATTACAAAAACACCTAGGAAGTGCTTCGACAGTCCTCTTTCGAATATTGTAGAACAATCCGTGCATTTTTCAAGTGGAGAGTTTCCGGTAACACGGTTCCTCAAAGTATATAAGCCACTTTGGTTTTTCTCTTGAGGAACAATCAACTAGAAACTATTAGTTAGGCATATATTATTAAAGAATATAACAATTACTATGAGGATGTAAATTATAGGAATTGTTACTATGAGGATGTAAATTATAGGAATTGTTACTATGAGGATGTAAATTATAGGAATTGTTACTATTAGTACATAAATTATAGGCATTATTACTATTAGTACATAAATTATAGGCCCTGTTACTATGTGTAGGTTAATAATTATAGAGTACTAGTATCAGGGAAGGAGAGTTTTGCCCATTACCACACTTGTTTGTTAAAAGAAACACGTAGGAGTTGGGACTGCTAGAGTCAGTATGCGTAGTGGTTATGAGCGCGGGCATGGTGTATCCCACACCACTGCACTTCAATAGTAAATGTTTCAGATGTACTTATCTTCCCTTTCCTCCCTTTCCAGCTTCTCAATCTATTCTTATTGTTTAGTCTTTTTAGTATTTCTAAAGAACTAAGGCTTTTCGATACCCTGAAAAACAGTGTAAGAAGCTTTAGTGTTGCGGGTCCAGTTCAATTCCGTTCTGTCCAACTCAGTCCATTATCAAAAGATCATGTGAGCCTAGTAAATTTCTACTGATCAAAGAGATAACAAGCTATTTAGTCAGTCATGGAATATTGAACGTACTGCATCCTGCAGTAGGGCAAATGGATGTCAAAATCGTCCCTACAGTGTTTTTCGAAACTATTCAAACCCGCACGATAAAACGATTCAAACCACACTGGCAAATTATTCAAACCAATAATTTAAGGAGTTTGGTACCCCTTTCACTCCATTCCGTTCGGTTAACCCTTGATTAATATTGCAAGACTAAGACTCCTAAATCTATTACATATAAGGCAATCCTCTAGATTCAACATTCAGAATCTTGAATTCTAATGAAAGTTGGTGTGAACGTTTTTGAAAGATTGTGCGAAGGAGTACGAAACATTTTGCTATGTTGGTTTGAATGATTTTCAAAAACACTGTAAAATCAAGAAATAAAGTCTGCTTCTCTAAGAAGTATTCAAGTACCTCAGAGTCCCTTTTTAAGGAATCATCGCCTAATAAACTTCCTGTTAGTTTTCAGACCTGGATTTTATTGAGTACAGTCTAGATCTATTCAGTCTTATTCACAATTGTCCCGTGGGAACTCCTAAGTCTTCGACCGAGGCGAGGGTCCCTCATTATATAGTCCACTATACGAGTTCTCGTATATCGGCGAGACCTTTCCGATTGGTCGTCACGCAATGGTCTCCGTCCACATGTAGTATGGTGGATATGCAGTCTACCCATCGTGCATGTCTAGGAACCCTCACATGTCAACACTTCCTAAAACAGAGTACTGCATGTTCTTGGCTCTATCAGAAAGGGTACATTCCTAAGGACGTTTTAAATGAAAATACTTGATTAGAAGAGATAAATAAATAGTCAAATCCACAAAAAGGTCCTTTTTATAGTCTTAACCTACAAATGGGGACTTTGATTCAGTTATTCTAGTATACCATTCAAGAACATCAGCACCAATACTTGAGTGTTTTTCAAGCTATGTCATTTAAATAATACCACAGCTATAAAACTGTGCTGTTACAGGGTTTTTCGAAACTATTCAAAGCCCTGCCAAAAAAACGAGTCTAGCAAAATAAGCAAAACAATAACTCAAAAGGTTTCGTACCCCTTCCACTACAGTTCCATCTGTTTTGACCTTTGATTGGTACTTCAAGATCCCCAAAGATAGTACATATATGGCAATCCTCCAGATTTAACATTTCAGAACACTGAATTCTAATAAAAGCTGGTGTGAAGCATTACGCCATTTGTTTGAAGTACTGCGAAGGGTACTGACTTGTAGTCCTGGTTTGAATCGTTTTGAAAAGCACTGTACAGTATTTTTTAAAACTATTCAAACCCGCACGATACAGTATTTTTCGAAACTATTCAAACCAATCCAGCAAAATGTTTCGTACTCCTTACAAAGTCTTTCAAACCAAAAGTTCCCACCAACTTCATTAGAATTCAATGTGATGAAATGTTGAATATGCCTTATATGCAGTACTTTGGGTGATTTGGGAGTCTTGCAATATTCATCAAGGGTCTAAACGGACGGAATGGAGTGAAAAACTCTTTTAATTATTGGTTTGTTTAATTTGCTAGTATGGTTTGAATTGTTTTATTGCGCTGGTTTGAATAGTTATGAAAAACTCTGTAAAACAATTCAAACGACACTAGCAAATTAAACAAACCAATAATCGAAAAGTATCGTTCCCCTTCCGGTTCAGTTTGACTATTGCAAGATTCCTAAATTTATTACGTATAAGACAATCATCCAGAGTTAACATTTCCTCACATACAGTGTTTTTGAAAACCATTCAAACCAACACAGCAAAATGTTTCGTACTCCTCCCCACAATCTTTCAAACCAAATGGGTAATGTTTCACACCAACTTTAATAAAATTCATTGTGATAAAAAGTTGAATCTGATGATTGTGTTATATGTATTAAATTTAGGAGTCTTGCAATATTAATGAAGGGTTAAGACGAACGGAACTGAAGTGTGACGGGTACGAAACGTTTTGAATTATTGGTTTGTTGAATTTTGCTAGTGTGGTTTGAAACATTTTATCGTGCGGGTTTGAATAGTTTTAAAAAATACTGTAATTTGGATTAAAGTTCGTGCGAAGCATTACGCCATTTGTTTGAAGTACTGCGAAGGGTTGAAGTACTGCGAAGGGTACTGACTTGTAGTCCTGGTTTGAATAGTTTTCAACACCAACTTTAATCAAAATTCAATGTCATGAAATGTTAAATCTGGTGGTTGTTTAATAGGTAAAAAATTTAGGAGCCTTGAAATATTAGTCAGGGCTCAAAACCGAAAGGAATTGGAGTGACAGGCGTACGATACTTTTTGAATGATTGGTTTGTTTAATTTGCTAGTGTCGTTTGAATTGTTTTATCGCGCTGGTTTGTATATTTTTCTGAAACACTGTACAATGTTTCTCAAAACTACAGTGTTTTTCGAAATTATTCAAACCAATGTTGGAAAACGTTTCGTACTCCTCCGCACAGTCTTTCAAACCAAATGTTCACACCAACCTCCAGAATTCAAGATTCTGAAATGTTGAATCTGGAGGATGCCTTATATGTAATAGATTTAGGAGTCTTGCAATATTCATCAAGGGTTAAGACGGACGGAACTGAAGTGG
Source organism: Metschnikowia cubensis (assembly GCA_002374405.1). Taxonomy (NCBI): domain Eukaryota; kingdom Fungi; phylum Ascomycota; class Pichiomycetes; order Serinales; family Metschnikowiaceae; genus Metschnikowia; species Metschnikowia cubensis. The sequence goes on from NKZA01000022.1 coordinate 97,450, forward strand.
CACGGGTACGGAACTCTTTAAATTCTTGGTTTGTATAATTTTCTAGTGTGGTTGAATCTTTTTATCGTGCTGGTTTGAATAGTATCGAAAAACACTGTGTTCGAATGAACGCGGTGAAATGTTCAAACCTCACCAGCAAAATTAAACAAACTGATAAGTCAAGAAGTTTTGTATTTATGACTAAAAAATGCTAAGGATCAAGGATTTGAAATAAGCCTTTATGTGAAGTTTTAATTAGATATTAAAAACAGTAACGTGTTGAAGTATTGGTTTCTTTAATATTGCTAGTGTGGTTGAATTTTTTTATCGTGCGGGTTTGAATCGTTTTGAAAAACACTGGTTTTCAAACACTGTACCAGTGCGACACCATGTTTCGTACTTCTTCGCAGTCTTTCAATCCACATGGCGTAATGTTTCATTAGAATTCAATATTCTGTAATGTTAAATCTGGATGATTGCCACATATGTTGTACATTTAGGACATTTTGGGACACTTTGGGACACTTTGGGGTCTCACAGTACCAGTCAAAGGCTGGAACAAACGGTACTGAGCTGGAAGGGGTACGTAACTTTTCAAATTATTGGTTGGTTTATTATTGTCAGTGTGTTATCGTCTTATTTCACAAGTTTAAGTAGTTTTGAAAAACACTGTAACATTGTGGTACCCCGTGCATTGTAATTGAGAAGATAAGCGAAAACTATACGGATTAAAGACAGTAGTTCAATGTTTGGTGATGCTATAGAAATGGGTCTAGTAAACGGCGAGGCCAAATTAATTTAGAGTCCCATACGCCATTTATTGATATGCTTTCATTAATTCTCTCCAATTATCATTCTATAATAATATCACGTTCAAAATGGCCCTCATTACTCCACTAAATCCTGACCTTGTACTCAGTGGACGACGGTGCCAGTGAAATACTACTACCCATTCCGACATCGAACACAGGAAGCATGACCAAAATGTCTAAATACAAAAAAAAAAGCAAGAGCAAAAATCCCGTATACAGGAAACCCAATCCACAAGCTTAAACCCAAATTCTCCTACTCAAATATATAAGTACACTGTGCAAATAGGTGTACCGAACAGGTTGGCTAGGGTCCGAAGTGGGTCTTGAGTGCAGGAGCTGCGAGTGCGGATATCACGATCCACGCTTCTCCACCACTCCCTCCGCATGTTCACCTTATCCAACGACACCTTGTCGACGTTGAGCGCAGGTATGGGTATGCTAGTGCAGATCAATGGCACTGAGGGTGAGCAGCCCCTTTTTTCTGCAGCCAATAGCTCCTCTGCAGCCGTCGCTAGTCCCCTCCATGACCCTAACGTCACCTATACGGGCCTATCAGCTCTCGTGTGGTACTTAGGCCATGCCATTGGCGAGCAGAGACAACAGGCTAGACAAGAGGGTTTTTCATTGAACCGATTCGGTGCTACCGTGGCATACTGCTTTTCGTTCTACGGGCTCGCAACCTTCTTCATCAGTCTTATTTTGAACCGGACTCTTACCATAGCTTCGGCCACTTCCGCAGGGAGGCCGCTAGCTACTTCACGTAATCGGTACTTGGCAATTTTGCGGAGAATGCCAATTTCCCAGGAAACTCTCCTCAAGTTGTTGCGCTTCCTGGCCGTGATCTTGCTCTGGGATCTGGTGTCCAATGTATTAGTGGTGTTGAACATCATAGGCCAGAACTATGACCCTTCCATGACGTCTCGCTTGGCCAAACTCGTGCCTGCTTTTTTCCTGTACGATCCGGTGCAGTATGCTCTGGACCCATACATGAAAATGCCCTCCAACGAGGTGCAGTTTGGCCCCACCTCCGATATGTTGTGGCCCTTGTATCTTTCGGTGGCATACCTGGTTTTCGTCGAGACTTTTGCCTCGGCCATCTGCAATAAACTGCCTCTCCAGGGTGCAGGCATCACGCTCTTCGAGCTCTCCTTAGCCATCCAGGAAATGCTGCTGGAATACCCTGTTTTGGGAGGCAAGTCGTTGGCCAGCCGGCCCACAGAGCCATTGTTGCTCACGTGCCTCTTTGCGTTGATGGAGCAGGTAGCCAACCAGTTGGGTGCGGTGTTCTATGACAACAAGTACCGCTTGGTGCCTCTGACGGTGCTCAACACGTGCTTTTTATGGTACTTTGTGGGCCACCTTCGCAACGGGTCTGTTCTCTCGTTTCCGGGGGAGATTGCCATGACATACTTGGCATTAGTGCTCACTCTCATAGTCACTGCTGTGTGTCTGGTGATATTTCTTTTGGCGCTCATCACCAAAGGTTCACGGCTTGACGAGCTCAATTACTCTAGTTTCTTCGACCTGGGCCACGAAGACTATGAGTTTTTCTCCAAGCACTTGAACTTGAACTGGCGCCAGGACTTCTATACTGCGGCCTTAAACTTGGGCATGGTGGCCGTGACCCTGGCAGGAAAATCCAGTTACATCACGGAATATAGTGTTTTGGTCGGGCCACGCGAGACGTGGTTGGATAAGCTGGCTTGGGTGGGGTTGCTGAAGGTATTGAACCCATCGCAGCTTTTGCTGGAGCCACATGAGGTTCGAAACGCCAAACTCTCGCTTTACCTCCGGGAAAACGGCATTTCTGGCTATGGCAACGTGACCACCAGTCCAACAATCGCCATGATCAATGGCGGCGACGACCACGTGCTCCAGAGGACTGAGTCTAGTTTGAGAGTGCGGTACCTCTACATGAAGGAAGCATTGACGCGGTTTATCCAGATCTTGGTATGGCCGATTGTTGGGTTGGTCAACCGGTTAAGGTACCGAAGTGTGGCTGCAACAGCCCAAGAAAAGGACCAAAAAAGTCTCCGAACTCCGCCTTTTTTGAGACACTTGGTCGAGGAGCCTCGGTGTGTAGAGGTATTCGATTTAAATGAAGTGGACGAAGACGAACTTGAGGATAACTACGCCCTTCTTTTGAGCGGCACAGATTTCCTAGAAGACGATGAATCGCCCGATTACGTGGTGGAGGAGGTAGAATCCGAGGAAGACTCCGATGTGGAGGTGTTTGATCTCATAAAGTCTGATCCCACACAATTTGCACTGAGCGAGTCTACAGGATTTCTGGCTACTGAATTTCGGGGTGATTCTCGGGGCAATGACTTTGTGGGACCAGAAGATTTGGCTCTGAATGATTTGATGACTACAGAAACTCTCCTTGAGTTGGTCCAGGACAAAGAGGTGCTCGAGAAGCACTTGCAGCACGAAAACGGCCGCATGACGCGGTCGCTCTTCCACCGGGTCAGTGGGCACAGCAGGGTGCAGGACGACTTTGAAAAACTCCTCTCACTCGTGGTGGAAAAGAGGCAACAAGAAGCACGGGCCAAGATCCAAGACTCGCTTAACGACGATAATCCCCGCTTCGACCATTTGGCGTGTGTGGTGTGCCAGATCGAACCAAGGGAGATTATCACGTGGCCATGCAAGTGTTTCTCGATCTGCGAGAGCTGCCGGCTCAGTCTCGTTGCCAAGGGCTTGGAGGGCTGTGTGTGCTGCCGGAGAGACGTTGAGGGGGTCAGCCGGGTGTTTTTGCCGTGATTCGGATGTTGGTGGGGAAACATAGGAGGCCGGCCCACCCGGGTGTACGGGTTCTGAGGTGTACGGGTTTTCCATGAGAACCCGTCCACTGCATAATTCATGTGCCCCTGACGCCAGCTCCAGAACTGGCGATTGCAGTTGGACGACTTCGCCGAGCCCTGTGCCATCTAAAATATTCGGCATGGTCTTTGGAGGGACGTTTTGGGGCAGTCGGCCAGATGGTTACAGTGTGTTAGCTGAGCAGCCAGGCTCGAAACATGCAGAACAGCGCGCGTTCCACTACACTCGGGTCCCAGCAAAGAAAACGGAAAAAGTAAATACCAGTCTTGTAGACGAACCCAAGCACCCGTTCCCCTACTTTACACGTTGCTGTCTCCCCCGTTTTCAGGTGCAGGCAATCCAAGCAACACATCCCAGTTTACATTAGCTCCCTAGACCCATCCGAATTGTCCATTAGATCTGGCGCAGTACTGTTCTGGATATTACAACCAGTCCAACGTTCAAGTGTCCAACACAAGACCGCAACAACTGCACCCAAACCAGCCAAGTGTCCAAGTATATAATTATCAGAGTGGCTTCCAATTTCATTGGCTAAAACGATAGAACCAATTTTTTAGAAGCATTATTTGGAGTGGTTTTTTACAGCCACGTATATTACCATCTTTCCTATTTTTTTTTTTTTGGTGTTGGCATGTCGGATATAATACCACCCACAGCGGAGTTGATCGAGGCAAAGCTAAGTATCAAGATCGCGTACTACCTCAAATTATTGGAGAACATTCCAGGCGGGCTGATCATTTCGCGCTACATCAAGTCCTCGTACAAAGACGACCCGTTGCGATCGCTCTTTGAGTTTGTTCTCTTTGTCTTTGCTATCCAGTACTTTCTCTCGTCGAAGAAGCGGGAGAACAAGTCGGAGTTCGTGAAGTTCTCTAAGCGGGAGGTTGATGATTTGATTGAGGATTGGACGCCGGAGCCGCTCATCAAGGCTGTGTCGCCCAAAGAGGCCTGGATGTTGAAAGAGAACCACGTGAAGGGCGCCAATAAGTGTCACATTGAGTTGGTGGGACGGCCTGAGTTGGGGCTGGTGTTGAACTTATCCAACTTGGATTTCCTTGACTTGTCCCATACTCAACGCTTGAAGGATGCTGCTGCAGAGACCATTTCGGCTACTGGTGTGGGAGCATGTGGTCCACCTAACTTCTATGGTACTCAGGATGTGCACGTGCGCTTGGAGGAAGACTTGTCGCGGTTCTTGGACACTGACCAGGCCATTTTGTATGGCCAGGACTTTGTGACTGCAGGCTCGGTAATTCCTGCGTTTTTAAAGCGTGGAGACTTGGCGGTGGTGGACCTGAGTGTCAACCTTGCATTGCAAAAGGCCTTGATTGTTTCGCGGTGTGATATCGAGTGGTATGACCATAATGACATGGACCACTTGGAGGAGGTGTTGAAGGAGTTGGCGCCCATTGTCAATAAACAGAAACCATTGCGCCGGAGATTTATTATTACCGAGGCCTTGTTCTCTTATACGGGTGATCTTGCCAAGTTGCCGGAGTTGGTGGCCTTGAAAAATAAGTACAAGTACCGGTTGTTCTTGGACGAGTCGATGTCGATTGGAACCATTGGCCAATCAGGTCGAGGCCTCACTGAACATTTTGGCATTCCTAGGTCTGAGATTGCCATCACAATTGGCTCGTTGGCTACGTCGTTTGCTTCATCTGGCGGTTTCTGTGTAGGCGTCAGGCCCATGGTGCACCACCAGCGGATCAATTCGTTGGCATATGTTTTCAGTGCCTCGTTGCCTCCATACTCGGCCCGGGTCGTTTCCGAGGTACTTAAAATGATTACGGAAAAGAAGGATAAGAACGGCAAGTCCGAGATCATGAACTCGTTGCGGGCCAAGGTGGACTTCACCTATGGCAAGATGCAAGAGGCGTTCCAGAAATCGCGTTTTTTCGCAGTGGTTTCCGACGGTTCGGGCCCCATCATCCATTTGGCGTTGAGACGTGACTACCGTGACCAAATGGGACTTCCTGAAGAGTACGGCGACTTGACGCTTCTCAACAGTGGGAAGCCGTCGCGCAAGTTGAATGCCTTCAGCGACCAATACAACGTGGAGTCGTACCTCTTGCAAAAGATCATCGACACGCTCTTGAAGGAGCACCGCATTCTTATCAACAGAACGCGGTTGGTGTTCGAACAGGAGAACCTCCCGGTGCAGTCGCCTCGGTTGTGGTTCCATGTGAACAACGGGGCTTCGAACCACGAGTTGCAATCGGCCGTGGCAGCCTTGGCCTCCACGGTAGACAAGGTGTGTCACCAAGTGACCAGTGTGTCGGACTTGCACAACCTAGAGCAAGAGCTTCTAAGGGACTCGGCCTAGAGCCACTCTCCATTCCATGGTGCATAATAGTTGTTGCCCAGCATAATACACTCTCTAATAGTGCATTGTAGCCTCAACTCACTATATTTTAGAGATATTACTCACTAACCATACTCACTAACGATACTCACTAACGATACTCACTAACGATACTCACTAACTGCTACTCACTCACCAACTGGCAGCATCACTCACTATACTTACTGTTAGGAGTGTATAATCAGTTCATACTCCCACTTCACCCCCACTATACTCCACCCCACTACACTGTCCAAGACTAGTACAAAACTGAGGCTTACCAGCTACCTATGACTAGGATTATTCCGTGTGACTTTGTACCTATGACTAGGATTATACCGTGTGATTTTGTGCTTGTGGCCAGGATTATACCACATGACTTGGTGCCTGTGACTAGGATTATATAATATGACTCTGTGCCTGACTACACAAGAGGGCCAGTTCAGTACAGTAGAATAGTCTTGTTTGGGTGGAGGAGATTTGTTCGGAGAAGAGCCCAGGGCATATGGCTTAATATTCTGATCGGATTCGTGCCATGAATACAGTCACTAAGAGTGTATTGGGTGGAAGGAAGTAATGTAATTAGGGACACTGGTCTCCGGGTAGTAGATCATGGGCAGTAAGGTGATAGAGCATATGTGACTGGCAATTGGTTCACCTTTTTTGGTCAGTAGGTGGCCTTAAATATCAAATGGAAATGATTGAGAATGTGCTTATGCTTTCTTAGCCGTATATGGGATTGTCTGGCTTTGGTGATTGGTTCAAATGGACTCTTGAGGCTACAACGATCTGGAATTTATTCTCTTACAGTGTAACTTTCACCATATTGACGAGTGGGGATTTCCATGTGCTGCTCAAATCCTGTTAACTACACTGCCATAGTAATCTGCTTCCTATAGTAATCTGCTTCCTATAGTAATCTGCCCTCTGCCATACTAATCTATACATTCGTTGTGTAGCAGTGTATTAATCAGACATTATAGAAAGTGGTGCAGTAGTACAATACCGAAGGAACCTAGTAGCTTGACGTTTATACACCTAACCTGGTACTCACTGATGATGCCTGGGATAGACCAGGGCCTCTTGTAATAGGAGAACATTGGTATTGGAACACCTTACCATGCTGATGGCCATTTCAAACACCGTAATTATAGTAGCTCGCAACTTACATCAGATATAGTGTTAGATTCTTGTTATAACGTCTAGAACCAAGTTATCTATTCTTTGATGGTTTCTCAAAGGGAAGTTCTGAGCCACTTGTATAAATATTCAAAGAAAAGTGGAGTATAGGCGGAGTGAGTCCTTTTATCAGGTAGAAAGGTTTCATATTACCTCCATAGGTAGATGTCGACCTATGGTGGGTCTGACATATAGAGTGGAGTGGAGTAGAGTATGGTATAGTTTATAGTGTAGTACAGTGATCCAGAATCTACTATACAAGTTACATCATACACTGCTATAAATCTAATTGCTATGCATTATACCCTACAATACCCTAAATATACTATGTACTATACCCTAAATATACTATGTACTATACCCTAAATATACTATGTACTATACCCTAAATATACACTGTAATACACAACTCTTCTGTTGGGCCCATTGTAGACAGAATTAAACTCGTTTCTCCATTTTTATAGGTTGCTAGTGCAATATTATTACATCTTAATACACCACACTACACTATACAGTTCCGATTCTACCAAGTTTGGCCGTTGTCTTTCAATGTCCTGATGGCTTGGTAAAAGGCTTTGTGCATAGTAGTGCAATCGAGAAGTTTGATGATGAATATGTTCACCAAGTGGGTCGGTGAGGTCGTCGTCTTCAATTGTAACTTCTGATCTGTATGATGTGTTATACAGCTACACTACATACAGCTACACTACATACATCTACACTACATACATCTACACTACATACAGCTACAATCATGGCTTGGGGATCATTTGCCATGAACATTGGTACTATATATAGGGTATAGTCTCTTACGTCTTTAGTATATCGGCCTTTTCGACCGTCTAATATGTTATTCTACTGTCCCTTACTACCCTCCAATGTGATCACTGTAGTTTACGAGCTCATATTTAAAGCTACATTGCGAGTGTAGTACTAAAAGTAATGAACTACTGTCAACAAGCAGAATCAACATCTCTTCCCACTTATGATATGTTGCTATGAGTCAGCTGCCTCTCTCACATTATCTGCTATCGATTATTTGGAGGAGTGCCAATCGTGGCTCAGAATAGAGACAATTAAACGGTCAATGACTCCATTGTGCTAAAACGTGATGATCCTCTGACTTTTCCTGTGGACCCTAGTCACGCTGGATATTAAACGGCTAGTATTTCATTGGGTTGGCTGCTGACTGCTGATTGCTGAATCCTAAGTTACTTGGGGTAACTGGAAGACATTCTGTTCCTAGCCTCCTTGGCCACAGCACGTGCCTCCTCCACATCAAGGGCATTGCTGAAATGAAACTCCTTGGCAAGCTCGTATACTTCCTCGTAATGCCTGTTTTCAAGCGCGTGACGTGCAAGCCATAGACGAGACTTGGAGGTCTCATCCGTCACACCCCATTCGTGTTCCTGGTCAAAGCAGATCCGCATATACTTATAGGTTTCCTTGTGTCTGCCCAATTTTTCCGAGATCGTGGCAAGCTTGTAGCAAATATGAGGCTCGATGGTGGAAGCCAGGTTTTCTTCATCTGACGCCTTGTTGAACAGCTCAATAGCCAAAGCCTTCTCGAACGATTGAAGTGCCTCTTCCAACTTATCAATTTTCTCGTAGCAGTTGCCAATGGCCTGCCACATGCGCTTGTCGGTGGGCTGTAGGTTGGTGGCCCGCTGGTAGTAGTAGAGTGCATATAGGTGCATGTCCAAGACCTCATAGGCTTGACCCAAGCCGTACCATGCCCGGAAATCCTTGGAGTTAATATCCACGGCTCGGCGGTACGACTCGATGGCTGCATGCAGGTTTTTGAGCTCCACAAATTCGTGACCCATCAACGTCCATGCACTTAGACAGTTCTTATTGAGTGTCAATGCCCGTTTATAGTACATAATGGACTTATCGTGTTCGCCCTTCATGGAATGGTAGTTTGCAATCACACAGCAGGTTTCCGAGCGGAACTTATCGATCTGAGACGCGTATTGCGCCAAGAACGAGAGCTTGGACTTCTTCTCCATCACATACAACATATTGGAGTAGGTATCGAGATCATCGAGCCTCATAGGGTCCTCCATGAGAATCTCATCAAAGAGACTTTCGGCAGTATAGTAGTCCAACAGGTGGTAGGCCACCAAGAACTTCTGTACCTTGAGAAACGTAAAGTGGGGAAAGATCTCAGTTAAGGCCGTGATTTTGTCGGCAAAAACCGCCAGATTCTGGTAGAATTCCTGGAGAAGCACCACCTCGAAACACTGGAACATGACGTTCCGGCCCGGCACCGAGGATGCACTGGTCTTGAAAGAGTCCACGAACTCCGCAGCATCATTATACGATGAGAACGTCAAGAGCAACTCCTGCCAGCAGCTCCAATTATATGGGAAAATCATAAGCGACTGCACGAGGTATTCATGTGCAAGCAGGTGGCGTTTTCTCTTATTGTAGACCATGCCCACAAGGTACAAGAGAAACGCATTCTGCTTCTCTCGACTATGGTACTCCTCCACCTCCAGCACAAGAGCACCCAATTTTTCCTTTGCTCCATCGTGAGAGCTGGCATAGCGGCCATTTCTATCGTCGGGATTTTCAACGGCTTGCGACAGCTCGTGCACAAACGAATCGGAGTTTTCGAGTGCCAGTTTATCTATGCTGATGTATAAGGCATAGAGCCGCAAGAAGAGGGCATTCCCACTGGAACAATCCTTCAATACATTGGCGGCACGGTCAAACTCCCTGCAGTCAAAGTACGACTTTGCTAGTAAAAACTTGAAGTGGTCTCTTTGTTCCTGGGGCAGAAGGGCAGGCGTGGAGAAGTCAAACGGCTCGTCCACAGGTGCAAGCCCATTCAACGCTTCGGTGATCCATTTGGCGGAGCTGGTGAGGTTGAGTTGCGATAAGAGGATGGATGCACCGTAGAGATCTGTTCGTAGCTGGCCAAGGTCCATTTTGATGTGGTGTGTGTGGTATTAAGATGTGTGGAGTGATTATATGAGTGTAGATAGATGAGTGTTTGGTGTGAGAGCGCGTTCGTAAATGGGTGCGGTTGGGTGCGGTTGGGTGCGGTTTTATGGGTGCATTCATAAATGGGTGCGAAAAGGGTCCGGTGCTGACAGAAGTCGCACACTACTAATCAGTCAGCGATGCGAATGAAACATGTGGATGGTAATTGGAATAGTGCATAGAGTATTTGTTCTTACTAGACTACTACTATGTACTGTTATACAGGATCACAGGCTAATATATACTTTATGTATTATTAATAGCCAATGTAGTTTCAATGATAGCTTATTCATCTGCCCTACCACCAAAGTTGTAGCTGGTACATCATTAAGTTTAACACTATGATTAGGTCTACTATAATAGGTGGTTTAGGTTTCTTTTCATCCAACAGATGTGCTATTAGCTTTGGTACCAGTTTAGTATTAATGGAAAATTCACCTTACAGTTCTAAAGCTATATCATTAGGATAACGTTTATCGGCTGATATATTGCCTGGACACTAGATATTGATATTGGTAAGTTAAAATAAATTTTATGAGCTCATCTATATTAGGTTTTGTTATTCTTATGGTGTTAGATTCTTGAACATTATGTACTATCTATTTTGTTCGTTGATGATTTCTCAGAGGAACCATATATAGCAATCGAAGAGAATCATGGCAGTGAAAGCTCTTCACCAGAGCAATGGTGAATCCATCGTGATACGAAGTACCGTGGCCATAGAAGAGTCGTATTACTTACTGGCAGTTGGTATCCAGCAGGCAGACTTCATAATATCTCCATAGGTAGCAAGTCAAGACCAATGATAGTGTAATCAATGATCTAGCCAATTATAGTGTAATCAATCATAGCCATGTCTAACCAAGTCCCCCGAAACTCCCGAACCTTGGTGAATTTTGAATCCAAATTCAATATTTAGTATCACTGTGTTGTGTGTTTCGCCCCTTCAGTTCCCTTCCAGTCTCTTTCCGTGGTTCTATGGTACTGTACAGAACCGTCAGCCCCCATACCCTACTTTACTCTTTCAGACACTCTTCCAGACGCACAAAAATAAGATTGTGGTGGTATTTTCTGGCTTATTTTCTATCTCCTTCATGAATTCCAAGAAGTGCTTGAACCAACGGAGAAGGTGTTGCGTAAACAACAGTAAGAACCTTTGACATTGAGATCGACGTCCATAATGAAGGCCAATGCTGAGTTTATTGTCAAATCAAGCCTCAAGTCGCCAGGCTCTTGATGAACGACGGTCACATGATCATGATAGTCGAGCAGCTTGGGTATCCCACTGGCCACTCTTCATGTCTTGTTTTGACCTTGGATCTGACAGTACATTAGCTTTAGTAGCAGTGGGTTTAGTAGAAACTTTACCTTTCAGTTTTGCAGCTATATCATTAGGATGGCGTTTATCAGCTACATATCGTCTGGCATTTGTTAACATTAGGCCAGTAATATTATTAGGGCCAGAAATATTATTAGGGCCAGAGATATTATTAGGGTCAGTAATATTTATAGACCCAGTAATATTATTAGGGCCAGTAATATTATTGGACCCAGTAATATTATTAGACCCAGTAATATCGAGTTTAATCAGTCATCTATAGTGATGCTAGTGGATTTATACCTATCCCAGGTTTATAGCTATTACTATTTGGATTTGGCTATCCCTATATTACACGTTTGTTCTATCTAGTGGCTATTCTCCGGAAATAGATATATATCTAACAACAAAATATGTAGAAGAGAACATTCAATGGCAAAGTTTTATTTCTTGCTGGTTCCAGCATTCCTTTAACGCAATTCTTTCCTGAATAGTCCTCATTGCCTAAACAGTGACAATCTGGAGCTGAGCAGAAATGCTTAAGTCAGTGTGAACAGCTATGGTCAGTTATTCAATATTGCTCTGGTCTCTCTTCGTTTCTCCCTAGTCTGAGGATTACTATGGGCAGCTTACAAGTTCTATATCACTATTGAACACGTCAGGGCTCCTAAGCATCTGCTAACTTCCTATGAAACGTCTAGCAAGAAGCACTGGTTTTGGGTTTAGCAAGAGTAATCTACAACTTCCAAGGAATCTCTTACCAATTCAGAATCTTGACGCATACAAAGTTTACAATTTCACTCCATACGTCTAGCCAAACTTCAGGTTACTTTAGGACCTTACGCTGCAGTTTATGCCATACTGACTTCCTCAAAATATAAAAAGAACATGCCACTAAAGAGAATGTGATAGTAGGTGTTTACTGCATATAATAATATGCTAGTTATAAAAGTATGACTTCGATAAATGGACTAACAATTCCCTATTGTAGGTTATGCAATAATGAAATGCGAAATTTCACTCACAAAATGGTATCTACAGCTGCAGACCTGAATTGGTTTCATATGGTGAGGTATAAACTATTCTGAGCTATAGTCTATTTTCTACTATTAGTTCTGTTTCAATTTCAGATTATTACGTTTTCACAATTTGGATGTTCTTCAATACATTTAGGACTTACCCCCCAGACGTCAAGAAGAAATCGACTAGATGTCCAATCATTTGACCCAGCCTCCATCCCGAAAGTCCAAGGGTGATACTTCGCTTTCCAAGCTCTATCGTAAAAACCCACATTTTTGTCAGTTCACTTGTCAACTCATACTTTCAATAGAAAGTGAAGACTCCATCAATTATGTTCTGGTATATCATTAGGGAAACGGCACTGGAAGTATGGATACAGCAAGTGATCCTTCCAGGACTCTTGAGAATATTAATCTCGGGAACTATGTGATGACTCCAGAAACATTGTAGGTTTCAAGAAAATTCACTAATACTTTTCTCGTGGATGGTTCCTCAAGAGAGGAGCCGAAGTGGCGGTATAACTTTGAGGAAACGTGTTGCAAAAAACTCTCCCTAGAACAATGGTAAGATTGTTCCACAATATTCGAAAGAGGACTATCGTCGCACTTCTTGTGTGTGTTTGCAATGGCCGTTGTTAGGAACAGGCAGAGTAGGCTTTATGATGTCAAGAGTTGTAATATACACTCCCGTATTCTGGAACAGCTATCAAGTTAAGTTCCCACTATTCACTTTAGTGTGAAACTTAATCATCTTAATCATGTATATTAGGATCTGTAGCTGAACTTAACTCCGAGACCCTTTTCTCTATTTCTGTCTTCCTACCATGAGGATCTTCGTCCCTTTTTATAGACTCCATCTGTTCCAGTTCTCCTCTACTACTCCCATTGTCTACTCCAAGTCAATGGCCAAAGTCTAGACGAGAGCTAGAAGAGAAAACAAGTCTTTCCTTTGTTTCTTCTGTGTAACAATCACTTGAGCATACAGTAAACGTGAGTGTACTGATTCCTCAAGTTCAACATATGAATCCTCTCTAGCCAGGGTCTTGTTAATCGTGGATCTAACAAATAAAAGCTTATATTTTGTGTAACTTATTTAGTGGTAATTTAAAAGACGCTATTTATTCACATGAAATTATTCGTTATATCTCTATACGCCAGGCGGGGGGATGGGATACTCATGTATTAATATATACATAGTTATGTTATATCCACGATAGGCAGGGCCCTGTCTATTGAGGATTCATGAAGCCTACTCTGTCCGATCGTAACAAAAGCCATTCCAAATGCCGGGTCCCATCGCTACATGAAGTGCTACGATGGCCCTCTTTCGTATATTCTAGAATATTCTTAGCTATTGTTCTAGAGGAGAGTTTTCCGGTAACACGTTTCTCTCAAAGTTATATAAGCCACGACGGTTCCTCCCTTGAGAAACCATCAAAGGGCAAAGTATTAGTTAGGCATAAATGTATTAAAGGACAAGTTAAGTAGTATAAGACTCTTTTATCGAAATTCATGAGTTCTATACAGGTCAGATCCATAATATAAACACTTTTTTATGTTAAATGATTAAATGAAAAAGAAAATGATATAACTACACTCTTCTCTACACTCTTCTCTACTACACTCCTCTCTACTACACTCCTCTCTACTACTGGACTACACACTTCCTCTACTACTGGACTACTACATCTATGATGGACCTAACCATAGATAATACATTACAGTCTTACACCTTCTACTACTCTCAATACAGTATACTCTACTGTTCAGTGCCATTAAAGTCTACTGCTGGTGCCATTAAAGTCTACTGCTGGTGCCATTAAAGTCTACTGCTGGTGCCATTAAAGTCTACTGCTGGTGCCATTAAAGTCTACTGCTGGTGCCATTAAAGTCTACTGCTGGTGCCATTAAAGTCTACTGCTGGTGCCATTAAAGTCTACTGCTGGTGCCATTAAAGTCTACTGCTGGTGCCATTAAAGTCTACTGCTGGTGCCATTAAAGTCTACTGCTGGTGCCATTAAAGTCTACTGCTGGTGCCATTAAAGTCTACTGCTGGTGCCATTAAAGTCTACTGCTGGTGCCATTAAAGTCTACTGCTGGTGCCATTAAAGTCTACTGCTGGTGCCATTAAAGTCTACTGCTGGTGCCATTAAAGTCTACTGCTGGTGCCATTAAAGTCTACTGCTGGTGCCATTAAAGTCTACTGCTGGTGCCATTAAAGTCTACTGCTGGTGCCATTAAAGTCTACTGCTGGTGCCATTAAAGTCTACTGCTGGTGCCATTAAAGTCTACTGCTGGTGCCATTAAAGTCTACTGCTGGTGCCATTAAAGTCTACTGCTGGTGCCATTAAAGTCTACTGCTGGTGCCATTAAAGTCTACTGCTGGTGCCATTAAAGTCTACTGCTGGTGCCATTAAAGTCTACTGCTGGTGCCATTAAAGTCTACTGCTGGTGCCATTACAGTCTACTGCTGGTGCCATTACAGTCTACTGCTATTCTGTGTCAAAGCAGTGTATACCGGCATAGTAGTAGATTCTCGGTACCTCTGTTTTCTATGTTCATTCGCCCATGATTCCTCCCAGGGAGAAACCTGAGGTGCTTATATAAGATAAGGTGCGCGCTGGTTAAAAGGCTTATACAAAGTACCCGGCAGTGAGACTTCATATCCTAAATAGCTAGGGCATTATGGCGCATCTGACAAGTAGTATGTAGTGGTCTAGTATAGTGTATAACACATAGTATAGAGATCAATCATGCAGATCGAATTTGGAGGGAAAAGAAAGTCATACTATAGATGAATGTGCAATACTGTGTATTGGGCTGCCACCATTGCACCACCGAGTTAGAAAAAATCCATTGATCTGTAGCTACTGTGATCCCCGTCAGTCCTATTATCACAGTAGTATATAGTAAAGTGTGTGTAGTGCTATACAGTAAAGTGTGTGTAGTACTATGTGTTGTATATACTATAATGGACTAGTAGATATAGTCATACTGGTAGTACAAAAAGGAGCTGGTAATTTGGAAAGCAGTATTGGTTTGGTTTCCAGATTTGGGTGCTTGAATGGTGTACGGGTGTCGCACTGCGACCTCAGTCCAATCTCACACCTATACAACCATTGGGTAGACTAGATTAATTCGGGGCGAACAAGTCAGGATTGTTCAGAATTTCAGGTTGTTTCAGACTTTCAGGTTGTTTCAGACTCAGGTTGTTTCAGACTCAGGTTGTTTCAGACTCAGGTTGTTTCAGACTCAGGTTGTTTCAGAATTTCAGGAGCAGGTGGTCAGAAGTCCAGCTATAGAGATATAACCAAAACCAGCCAAAACCTGAAAAGCACCGACCAAAACCAACAAAACAGCAGCAGAAGTCAACCCCCACTCTTATGCAGGACGAAAACCTCGGGTTGTTAGCAGAGAAGGCGGCAGCCAGTCTAGATTCCATCAATGAGCTCCTCCAGGTGACCAACGATACCATCAACCAAAAAGCGTCCGGCGACCAACTTTTGGCAAGCCAGAAAAAAGCCCTCCTAGACTCGTTTGCCGTCAAAAAATTCCACCTCCACTATAAGCAATGGGAAAATAATAGCCGGGAACAGTTCATTGCCGGTCACGTGACCCCTTATAACTATGAGGTGGCTCGAATGTCCCGGATATATGCACAGTACGAGGGTCACGAGGCCAAGTATGCGGAATTGCGCAAGGCTATACGGCTTCCCGAGCTCAAATTATCCATGGAAACCATTCAACAGTATAAAAATGGCGAATTGCTTGCCCATTTGGACGAAAAAGACAGGCTCCTGCAGATGGTGCCGTTGAATGCCCTTTTTTCCCTAAGTTCAGACAGCCTGCTCCCCGAACCCAACGTTGAGGTGATTCATGAGTTGGTCAATATAGAGTACCGTTTACGCATGCAGCACCAGATCCAAAACGAGGTGTTGCTCCGGCTCAAGCTGCACTTGATAGCCAAGAACAGCCAATGGTCTGCACGAGACTCCAAGTTGAACCAGTTTTTGACCCAGGACTTGCGGAAAGTGTATGATGAGGTGGTGGCCACTCGTGCTAGTGAATACGAGGACCTTAAGTATTATGAGGAGGACATCGAGGAGTCAATGGGGGAGGAGAACATAGAAGAAGAAGAGGAAGAGGAAGAAAAGGATTCATTGGAAGAGAATGAGGAGGGGGAAAAGGATGAACCAATGGAGGAGGAAATCAAAGAGGAGGAAATCAAAGAGGATGAAATCAAAGAGGATGAAATCAAAGAGGAGGAAATCAAAGAGGAACAAATCAAGGAGGAACAAATCAAAGAGGAACAAATCAGAGAGGAACAAATCAAAGAGGAACAAATCAGAGAGAAGGCCTTCATGGATCCAGACAATAACGACAATATGTTGTTGGAGTAACTACACAGAATCACCAGAATATATATAAATATACACCATGGTCAAGGACCAAACTGTCTAGCATTCAGCAACACCAAGTCGCGTGAACCGTCTAATAGAAACAGTGTTAACATGTTAACAGCGCCTTCCACCGTCGTCTGTAGCAGTATTAAGCTTGTACACGCCTAATCGGTCTTGATGATGTACTTAAACACCTGCGCAGGACTGTCACCTTGAGCCCTTCTGTAGTTGACCACACGGGTCAATTGGTAGCCCGCCACTCCGGCCAAGAAAAAGTTGACGCTGGCCAACAAGTAGTTACGTGGAGTAATGGCAAAGCCAGCCCAACGGGTCCAGATGGCGCCCGTACAGAAAAGGGCAATTTGTTGGGTGCCGGAGATTTTCTCCACGGGTCTCTGGGTATCGTTGAAGCCGGCAATAACCAAGCTCCACTTCATCACGGGCGCCCAGAAATGCACGGTTTTGGGCCCGGTCTCCGACTGGAGGAAACGGCTGAATTTCAGAACGTGTGGTGCGCTGGATGCCATGGTTTGCTATAGGGAATAAGGTTTGGGTTTCTGTTGTATGCTGCCGATACCCAGTGCGGGATGCACGGGTGCCAGGCTCGGTCCCCGCTCTCACCGCTCCGACCCTGCGCTCCGACGCTGCGCGACCCTGTTGCATTTTACGCACTCCCGCAGTTGCACTCTCGCAGTTACGCTCTCCTACACTTGCATCCTGCTACACTTGCGCCAATGCTTTCCATGTACCAATAGGGAGGTTAAGATATTTGACAATATTAAAGAGCACAATATAATTCCATGCAGGTATATCAGACAAGACATTTTAACATTTCCGGATATAGAGAACTTGCACATAGCGACTTGTTCAGACACGGAAAGGGTATGTAGCTTTGAACTCATGACTAATTAGGTGACTGATTAGGTGAGTAATTAGGTGAGTGATTAGGTGAATAATTAGGTGAGTAATTAGGTGAATAATTAGGTGAATTAGGTGACTAATTAGGTGACTAATTACGTAATGTAGGTGACTAATTACGTGAATAATTACGTGAATAATTACGTAATGTAGGTGAATATGAAGAGGTTTATAAAGATGGTTATCTCCAACCAAGCACCGACGCATGCAGAAACCCATCGGAAATGGTAGTGTCTTCCGAAACTCTTAAGCACCAGCCAATTAAACAAGAAAGATGAAAAAGGATCACGGCACTTTGCCTAGTCTTGCAAACCAAATGAATATACACCGATTTTCACTACAATTCAAAGTTCTGAAATCTTGAGTCTGTACTAGTTTTGGGAGTCTTGCAGTACCAATCTAGGATTAAAACGGATGGAACTGAACTGGAAGAGGTACATGGTAATTTTGGTGTGGTTTGAACTGGAAGAGGTACATGGTAATTTTGGTGTGGTTTGAACTGTGCTGGCTCGAAACCTTTTTTTCTGGTCCGAAACATCGCCGTGGTTTGAGTAGTTTTCAGAAAACTGTATTTCAACAAAATCCAGAAATTGCATTTGAAATAGATGTATGAAAAGATAAAAAGGGGTGGACCTTGAAACCGAAAAAGAGCGGCTATAGTTACACCTGAAGAGCTGGCAGAGGAAACTAAAGCTGGTGGTGAATGTTGTGCACCCAGTTTGGCACAAGATGGTGAGCTCAGTGACGAAGAAAAGAGACAAGTATAGTTCCCTCGAGGTTTTTCGGCAAATAAGCATACAGAATACAAACTGAGTACTGTATGTAACCAGAGTCTAACAATTCTATAGGGTTCGAATATTTCTCATCTTTTCCCAGTGGAATATCTGGATTTGTAGCAAACTGGGAATCTATAAAGGTGAAAATATGAAAGAAAAACTAATGTATATTGATCAGATGAGAGGTTTTTATATTCAAAGTCATTATGTAAGGAGAGAGGCAGTGGGAGAGAGAGGCAGTGGGAGAGAGAGACAGTGAGAGGGAGGAAAGTCACCAGTGGAGACTACATAGAAAAGACTCCAAATAGCATGCCGAGAACTCAAGCAATGGAACCCCAAATGGAAACGGAATGATGATTTCACACGGGTTATTGAATACAAGGATCCCGGAGAAGAGTTCCAGTAGCACTATAAAAACTACATCAGTGTAGAAAGAGGGTTTCACCCTATTGGAAGACGAGTACGAGCTTAATCTCAGGATACTTGACTACTGTTGAACGTGGTACTGCCAAACAAAAGAAATAAAGAAAGACTCCAAATATGAAGGAAACAGAAACATAGATTTTGTAATAAAGAGAATATTCACGATTAAGTAATCTGGCCACAGAAATTTGGGGGTTGAATAATAGTTTAGAAGGCCCATTAAATCCTTCAGTATAATTCCGAGATTGGAACGGTACTGCTGATGAATGGTAGTGACTTCCACTGTTAGATGCACCATAGACAGGGCCGTGCCAATTGCGCATTCATGGAGCCTCTGTTCGATCAATGGCCAAGCATTATTGCACAAAGCACTAAGTACTAAGATGGGCAAACATAATTTGAGCCAGAGTGGTTTCTGCAAAGGCCACTGATCTAGTGGAGTTTCCGGTTACATAAACAACTTCGGTCCCCTCTCGAGGAACCATAAGAAGCAAAGCATTAGTAGGCATAAATGTATAAAGAACACAAATTCATCTGAGAAATCATTAGCGAATTACATACTTAGACAAACGCTCAGTAAGATCTAACATGATACATGTTTTTTTATATAACATCAATCTATATATTTTATATCGTCGCTGGATACTTACTTGGCCCTACAACAAGCTTCCCTTTGGAGATTGTGTAAAGTGAGAGAAATATTGGCCTATAGAGTGTGAAGATGCCAAGAATCAGATACAGTGTTTTTGAAAATCATTCAAACCAACACAGCAAAATGTTTCGTACTCCTTCGCACAATCTTTCAAACCAAATGTTCACACCAACTGTCATTAGAAGTCAAGATTTTGAGATGTGGAATCTTGAGGTTTGCCTCATATGTAATAGATTTAGGAGTCTTGCAATATTCATCAAGGGTTAAGACGAAAGGATTGAAGTGTGACGGGTAGGAAACTCTCTAAATTACTGGTTTGTATAATTTTCCAGTGTGGTTTGAATCTTTTTATCGTGCGGGTTTGAATAGTTTTGAAAAACACTGTAGAGCCATGTGGAGAAAGAAAATGAAACGGATCTGGAAGTGGAGGTGATGTGGGAAGCCTAAGAGAGATAGGACATTCCTTACGTATTTAGGTAGTGTTCTGTAAATATAGTATTCCGTATAACAGGTGGTGTCCTGTAAACATGGGATTCCGTATAACGTACACTGTAATATTCCGTTCCCAAAATGGACTTATTTAAGGTGTAAAGAAAGGTAGCCTCCTGTATCTTCCATGTAGTGAGAGGATAACGGCCTGTTCTGGGCCAAAACAGACAAGAAGGTAGAGAGAAACGACGAGCCCAGTTTTTTCTCTGCCACAGATTTATGGGATTGCTGTTCAGAAGGTTCGTCCAATTGCTGTCCAGAAGGTTCGTCCAATTGCTGTTCAGAAGGTTTGTCCAATTGCTGTCCAGAAGGTTCGTCAGATTGCTGTTCCAAGGGTTCGTCCAAGTGCTGTTCAGAAGGTTCGTCAGATTGGTGTTCCAAGAGTTTGTCCAATTGCTGTTCAGAGAGTTCGTCCAATTGCTGTTTCAAGGGTTTGTCCAATTGCTGTTCCAAGGGTTTAGCAGACTTGACAGCTTTAGCAGGTCCAGAAGGTTCAGCTCCAAAGTGTTTGGCCTCGACAAGTGTCATCAAGTAAATTTCCACAAAAGTACACTTTACGTCCAGAAAATCGAAAGTCCCAGTCATCAACAACACGTGTTTGTATGAAGCAAACATGCACGCGTAGAAATTCCTGTCTTTGATTCTAAAGTCCGAAGTCAACAGAAACTTAATAAGCGGTTCAACTAACCCGACATCCGATAAAATCAAGCCTCCGGCGGAAAAGCCCAACGTCCTGGTGTTGTTTTCCACCACCGAAACGGTACCGTTTTCCAACGTGAGTGGAGGAACACCAGGCAAGCCGTCTTCATGGAGACAAATGAAATTTCCTTTAGTGGTATAGAGTTGACTGAGCTTTTGAAACTTGCCCTTGATCCGCACATACAAGTTTCGAGAGTCTGCAAGGCCAGTGGTAGCGAAGAGAAGTCCGAAGATGAAAACAGATAAATTCATGATAATAGATTGGAGGTTGGGGGCTGCTACTAGATGCATCTTATATAGCATTCATATTCCGAGAACATCCTCCTTTTAAAGCTTCGAGGATTTTCGAAGTGTGTAGGTATTCCGAGGACAATGGGCAGATTCCGAAGGGATACTTGTGGAAGCTAAAACGAGTTTAATCTTGGCATAAAAAGTAGTATAGTGATAGATTACTACATAGAGTAGAGTGTACTACACAGTACACATAGAGTAGATTGTACTACACAGTACACATAGAGTAGAGTGTACTACACAGTACACATAGAGTAGATTGTCCTACACAGTACACAGAGTATAGAGTGTAGACATTGTAGTCAATTAATGTTTAGTAAGATGGTCAATAGTGTTTAAATAATGTATGGCCTAGACAGTGTATAGCGTAGACAGTAGAGCACATTGTAGTGTAGTCAATTTTGGAAGTGAATAAGATAGACCGGCCAAGGTTTGTCACAAATGGTAGTATATCACTGACAAAAGGACAGAAAAGACTACTCTACAGTACTACACTAAAGCATATATGACTAGAAAATAGAGAAGTATCTGACTACTATATGATTACGTCCGTGACTAATGGAATACGGAATAGGGAATAGGGAATAGGGAATGGAGGAGTGCACGACAAGTCTATATGATCATATGAGTATGTCTATAGCTATAGAAATGCATGACAGGATAGTGGAATAGTGACTACATGACTGTCTATATGACTAGACGACTATATTAAAATAGTAGAAAGCTATGGGCAGGAATATGGGCAGGAATATTTTGGGAGTACGTTCTGGCTATCAAAACCCATCCTCACAACAAACTCCCCTACTACGTTCACTTATTTCATATTGCAAGTGAATTACGATTCTTTTCCCGGGCGGAAAAGGGCATGGTAAAGTGGATAAAAACACACATTCGGATTTTCAATGCGTCATAGCCGTGGTATGGAAGCTTTAAAGATATGCTGCTTGCAGTTGGAAAATTAGTGGAAGTTACGATGTGCCAGCTTTGTTGACCATCACGGACCTACACTGACTGGAGACAGAAGCAAAGGAAAAGAAGGATGAACTACTAGAACCTCGAAGCACGGGGACCGAAAAACGGAACCTGAAATACGGAACCTAAAATACGGAACCTGAATAAGACTGAAGCTTACAAGTGAGTATTGAGTATTATATTGAGTATTGAATTGAGTATTGTATTGAGTATTATATTGAGTATTATATTGAGTATTATATTGAGTATTATATTGAGTATTGTATTGAGTTATTGTTATGTTATTACATTATGCCTTACTAATGCTTTGCTCTTTGATGGTTCCTGGAAAGAGGGAAGTGGCTTATATGTCCTTGGGAGAAAGGTGTTACCGGAAAACTCTCCACTAAACAATGGTAGCCATTGTAGGAATTCATCATAGTACTATCCAACGATGACCTACATTGTTAGATCGGAATAGGCTTCAGAACACAATAGGTAGGGTCCTGTCTACCATGGATCTAACAGTATTGTATTGAGATTGAGATTGGGATTGAAATTGGGATTGAAATTGAGTATTGAGTCACAGACTGAACAGACTGAACAGACTGAACAGACTGTGAATGACCTATACAAGTTGTGACTGAGTACAGTCAAGCTTCGAAAAAGTGATGTTGGACCGTGTCTACCCATGGGACCTAAGAATTCAGTGACCTATCCAAGACACAATGTAGACTTGGCCTCAGCCATTCACCTAACCTCGTACCTGATGTTTGATTGCCTGCCTCACTCTGGTGTTCACTGGTGGCTATAAAATTACTGGGGTTCCTTTTCTTGGGGAACAACGAATAGCACAACTCCAGTATTAGACGTATTCAAGAAGCTAACAGTGAGAGAGTAGTGAGAGCTGTAGGGTAGTCATTGTATGTAGTCATCGATATAGACATTGTAGTGATATGTAAATATCGTCTAGGAGAGTAATAAAGTATAGTGTTTGTATCATCTATGAATATAGCTGGTGTAGGCAGTGTTCAATCTAGAGCATAGGAGTCAGTGCATACCATTTTAAAGTATACTTCTGTCCTTCAATATATTCTGCCAAACTAATACTTCGTTGATAGGATCCGAAGTGGCTCATGTAACTTGAGAGAAACGTGCCACCAGAAAAGTCTCCCTAGAACCATGGAAAGGATCTAAAAAGAAACATCGTAGCACATTGTGTGATGGAAAACAGTGTCTCAAATGGCCATTGTTACAGTTGGACAGAGTTCATGAACCCTATGGTGGACCTAACAATGGCCAATGCTGGTGTATCAATGTAGAAATGCACGAGGGTGAAACATTAACTGGATAAATTAAAAGACCTTATTAAGCTTCGGGTCTGGTTATGAGCCAGCGCATCCAATCAATTGTCAATGTCAATCACCCCACACACCGCTGAAACGGCCTTTGCAGACTAGTCACTACCCAAATGGTGACTACCAAAGGGCCATTAGGATCATTAAAAGCATTGTTCTGCTCGTGTTCACACTTGGTCTAAAAGTGATTACACCATTCCGCATCCCTGGCACCATAAAGACTGTTAACTACGGAACAGATTCCCGCAGCAGGCTATAGTCACCGATTTCCACCTCAATTATTGCTAGACCGTACACAGGAATCAAACGAATAGTCATTCCGATTAGAGTCCGGAATTGGGGGTTTCCGAAGGCATGGATCAGAGCATCTTGGGAGTGGATTACCCCGTAACTTAATGTGTGTGTATGAATATTGCTTTAGATAGCCAATTCCAATTGAATATTCATGTTAGGCACTTCATGTGGTCCTCTTAATAACACAGAGTGCAGTCTAGTGTAGTATACTCCATTAACAAAGCCACCGTTTCATCAGATAGGTAGATACCCAGGTGTTATAAGGAGCTGTTTTGTTGCTGTTGTCTGTTGTCTGCCGGTGGGTCGAGTGAGCAATCTTGGTATGTTCTTCAGATATCCTAATTAACCAACACTAGGACATGCGCGGGAGTTCTTGTTTATAGATTCAGTAACTCTGCTAGAGCATTTCACAAAGATTTTGCGAGATAACTCTTCCTATTGTGTGGGATAAGGTAAGTATTGCCTTGGCTGGTTAGCAGTGTAGTTTGCTAGTGAGCGTGTGCCTTCCTTTTCCTGAAAGAACATTCATTGTTCACTTTCAACAACTGCCTGGTGGAGTGTACAAGTGTGTATTTTCACCTCTTAGGCTGTAAACTCTGTAATCCGTTTTGTCCTCAATTTCCGTATTCACTCTTGTCTTCAAGTACAGGTGCACAGCTTTGCTGCACAAGTCTTGGCGATTGAGTAGGATATTGACCACATGGTTCTTTTTAAGGATCCCGCGAGTGATTGGCTGCAGTTTCTGGGATGTCATGCAAAGTTCCAAGAATTCCTCTTGGTTGAAAAGCTTGCAGATGATACCCTCCGCCCATTTTCTATCCTGGTCAATGTGGACCTCGGTGGCTGGCTCGGTTTCGCTTTGGGTTTTCTTCTGGGAAAAATGGCATTTATATGGGCCACATCTCACCTAAGCAGATCATGACTACCTGGGGCAAGGTATAGTCTTTGGCTTGGTAGGCGCCCAGAACTTGGAGTATATCGCAGTGATATGAAGCGATACCCACTGAGGCACTCGATACTCAGCAAGGCACTCGATACTCAGTAAGGCATTCGACACCTGCTGAGCTTTCGGCACCTGCTGAGCTTTCGGCACCTGCTGAGCTTTCGGCACCTGCTAAGCATTCGACACCTGCTAAGTCCTCGATGCTCAGTAAGGCGGCGATACTCAGAAAAGCGGCGATACTCAGTAAGACGGCGATACTCAGTAAGACGGCGATACCTGCTAAGAACTCGGTTCATCTTCAAGGGGCACCAGAAGGATGTTCCCCTAAAACCCGCACTTCGCCTCATATTCGACAGCGAGTGGGCCGACCGTTGGGATCTTGTCCCTCTCAAATATCTGAAATAACATGGTAGAAGGTTCGAAAGACTTAACCCGCAAATATCCAAGTGGGAATGTTCAATTGTTTCTGCTAACCAACATTATCAAAACAAATCAGCCAATCTTCCGTGAGAAGTAAGATTAGCAATATGCATGACTAAAATCCTTCTTTCGACATTAGGAATTGTTAATTGCAAAGAACTAACACGATGTTTCGGTGGTTGTGTGCTCTTCTCCTTCATGGTTATGGCAGCAATCCAATTCGGCCCAAAATGGTTTATAGTTTGGTCCTACTGCATCTTGTCTCGCACGATCATTGCTGTATCCAACGAATATTGCTCCAAAAAGACACCAGAGGGCTTCTTGAGTTTTTGAAGAGAGTGCTTGCGATCAAGACCCTGAACAATAGCATTCTTCGTACTAGCTCAACGGCATTTGAAGATGTTTTTCTTAGGCTTTGACGGCCTAGGATTTATAATGCCTCTAGTAGTAGGGTCTTGCACATAACGGATTTAACACTGGGACAACTGCATGTTTTATTCCCATCCAAAGCTTCATGAATGAGGGACATTTTTCGGAATCTTTGTATTTAAAGACTTGTTTATAGGTTGACGCGGTTGCAGTCTTGAGCCTTTATTCCTCAGGTTGAATTTTGTGGCACCCCAACGTTGGTGTCTAATAAAGAGAAGGGCATTGTGCAGCGAAGTCTGCTCGCATGGAAGTCTGCTGACTTCTGGAAACCATTTGGACAGTGGTAGGGTCTGCAAGAGGCTCCAATAAATGTGCGCCAATATTAATCGTAGTCGGAGTGAAGCAGTGGTTTTCAGATCACTTGTAGCCACTTGTAGCCACTTGTAGACACTTGTAGCCACTTGTAGACACTTGTAGCCATTTCTAGGCATTTCTAGGCATTTCTAGGCATTTCTATCCATTTCTAGCCACTTGCTATTCCATTTTCGGGTTCATTCTGGCTCCTGGTAAAAGCTGGCTCTGAAGATATACCCAGTCCAAGCCTCAAGTCGTTAGATACCGTGAAATAACTGAAACTTGTCCAGGAAATCTCATTCAGAGCGTTTCTGGAAGTTTGAAGTCAATCCCATTTAGAACGTTTCTGGAAGTTTGAAATCAATCCCAGTTAGAATTTCTGGAAGTCCCACTTAGAATTTCTGGAAGTTTCAACGCGGGGATCCTTCAGGATTCCTTGTTTGTCCTGCAGAGAGTTCTCCAAGAGTACCATCAGTCTTAAGCTGTTGAAGCAGGATGGATGACCGGCATTGAACAGGTGACACTGAATCTCCTGGGTTTTGTAACATCATACAGCTCATGACTTGACTCATTGACCAGAATATTGACTAGATATTACAAGGGATGTAATAGTCTGTCATCACTTCTAATCTTCATGACCAACCCAGTATATAAAACCCGTAAATGTATCGTCAATCACAGCACTTTTTCTTCCATATCATCGATATAGATCAATATTGAATATTATTATATTCAGTAAGTTCCACCAGCAAAATATAATTCCAATAGTAGATATTCATAGACAAGACTGTGATAGTAAATTGAATCGATTGCACTGAATAGATTGGCAATCTACTTCATTGGATCAAGACTGTCATCGGCTGCAATCGACTGGCTGTGATATTACTGCGGGTGGGTGTTTGCAGCCAGAGAAGTTGCAACCAAAATGTCATCCACCACGCTTTCTGCAGTCTCGGGGTATGTAGACTCCTGTTCCACATTTAAGGTAGCGGCACCGGACGGTCCATAGATTAACCACGGAGTAATTGCCAGTAGACAGAGATTAAAAGGAACTGTCCTCATAGTCTCGACACATATATGAACACTGCTGGAGGAGTGCTCTATAGAAAAGTTTTGTTCAAGAGTGCTTCTTCAAGAAGGTTTCTTCAAGAGAGTTCTTCAAGAAAAAAGGAGTGTCTTCTGTGTGCATTGCAGAATTCTCGGTTCCAGCACACTTGGTGGGTGCCTCTTGGTATTCACATTACCGGCAGTTGTTGTACCACCGATGCATATGAAAAACAGGTGCTATGTTAGCACTATCGCTCAAACTTTGGAACTCAAAGCGCACTCACCTTGTCACCATTTTCAACATAAACAATAATCACGTATAAAGAGACCTGAATGCAAAATAAAGAAAAAGCAAACAAAATGCACACTCATACTTTGTGGTTCTTGGCAGTTTGTTTGAAATGGGTCAGCAGCAGGTGGATACTATACTTCAGCACCATAGCACTCTTCCCTATGGTTTCGGTAACATACTGAATGTATCCGTAGTTAATTCTAGCAATACCAATTAGGAATCATAATGCCAGTCACCATTTTTCTCACATCTGTCTCACATCTGTCTCGGATTCTTTTCTGATAGACCTTTTGTTATTCAACTCTGTCTATAATTGCTTAAACCTTCGAATTCTTCCTTGGACCGTCATGAATACAGTTTGAACATCCATGACCTTTGGCCTGGAATTTGATCCCACTGTAAAATGCTAAACCTTCAGTGTCTCAAAAGTCACTATAGTGACTATCGTGACTGGTGGACTTCGACAGGAAATTCGGTCTGTCGATCTATATATTGAACTTTCTTCTTTCCCCTATTTCGTTCTTTGGTTCGCTGACGCCACTTCATCCTTGGTTCTCTTTGGCTCACTGTAGTTGCCCTGCTGACACAAGGTAAAAAAGATACCCCGCTGCTCATAGAGATCCTCGGGCGTACCGTACTCCTTGACTTCTCCATGGTCCAAACTAAGAATGCGATCACTGTCCATGACCGTATCGAGCCGGTGAGCAATGGTAACAATGGTCTTGTTTTTGAACTCCCTGCGTATAGTACTCTGGATGATGCGGTCTGTTTGGATATCAACAGCAGCTGTGGCTTCGTCTAGAATGAGAATCTTGGAGGGGTTCAAAAGAGCTCGTGCCAAACACACCAATTGGCGTTGGCCTACCGAGAAGTTGGTGCCTCCTTCGCTGACCTGGCTGTCCAAACCAGCATCCAAGTTGTGGACGGTGTCAGCTAGCGAAGAGTGTTGAAGCACCTCCCAGAGTCTCTCATCTGTATGCTCATGGAATGGGTCCAAGTTCTCCCTCATTGTGCCCTGGTAGAGATGTGAGTCCTGGGGAATGATGCTGAGGTTATGGCGGAGTTCGAATAAGGAGAGCTTGGAGATGTCGAGCCCATCGATGAAGATGTGGCCTGAGATGGGTGGGATCATACGGAAGATCCCCAACACCAACGAGCTTTTGCCTGCGCCCGTACGGCCCACCACGCCGATTTTCTCTCCTGACTTGATACTCAAGGAGATGTTTTTGAGCACAGGCTCTAGGTTTTTGGAGTAACTGGTGGAGTAGTTTTGGAAAACAATCTCTCCCCGGCTCGACCAATCATGGGGAGGCTCCAAGAAAAGCGTATTTTCATCCTCCTCCGTCGCAAGCTTGCAGTATTCAAAACACCGCTCCACCGAAACGACGTTCGCCTCCACTTCCGCCGACATCCGCACCATGCGCTTGAACACGTCCGTCACCTGAAGAGTGTAACTCATTAAGAAACCCGCCATTCCTGCACTCACCGGAGCCGAAGTGGTGGATTTATAGATCAACAACAACGATGAGCTCCAGATGATGAGCGAGCCTATGAACTGCAACCGAACAGACAACCACCTGTTGATGGACCGGAGCATGAAGAGACTGCGCATATTGAAGTCAACGTTGGCATTGTTGATGTGGCCAAACCTCTGTTCCTGTGCGTACGCCTTTATGGTCTCCACGCCCGCCAAACTCTCTCCGATATGGGCAAAAATGGGAGACCGGGAAATCGATACCATGCGCTTTAACTCACGTTGCACCGAGATGTAGTATTTCTGGTAGTAGCCGTAGATAAACACCAAAAACACCATCACCACCAGGAATAAGGGTAGGGCTAGCGTTATCACCACCACCGTACTGACTGTTTTGAAAAGACACCCCATATAAATGTTTAGTGAGCGTGGAAGCGCATCGTCCACCTTATTGATATCGTTGCTAAAGCGGTTCATGATTCGGCCCACTGGTGTACGTTCAAAAAAACTCATGGGGGCCTTCATGATCCGCACAGCCATTTGGTCGTGCACATTTCTTCCTCCCTGGATGCTGAGGTACACCCAGAACACTAATCCCTTGAGAAGATTCATCAAACTGGTGCTGAAACCAAGCAAGGCAAAGATACCGATGAAATGGAGGGCCTGCGAATTGGAGCCCAATTGCGAATTCATTTCTGCCCATGTTTTGAGCCAGTAATTGGTAGCGAACGAGAGACCGGTGGACACAAGAAGAAGAATGGCCCATGAAATCATGCCAGCAATGGAGCACGCCTGCATGTAGTCGTAGTAAATATTCCACTTGACGCTTCCCTTTGCAGCCACTTCGGCGACGGGGCCGGTTTTGCTCTTGATATTGGCCCTGAAAGGGTCCCACGTGAATGCGGCCAAACGTGGTTTCTTAAAAGATAGCCTTAAATCCGGGAAACTATCCTGAATGGAGTCCCCAGACTTCAGAGCCATTGATCCACCAATAGACTCCACTGCCGCATGCTTCAAGGATCCCACAGGTTCTAAACTCGTAGATACACCAGGTTCACTAGGTTCTGTAGTCTCAGGGTCTTTGGCTGGCTCTGGAGTCCTACACTCGTCCAAAAGAACCCCGAGCTTCGGATAATCACCCCCACCGATATCCTTATAACAAGCGTTTTCAACCACACGCCCGTTTTCAAGAAGATAAATATGGTCTGCATACTGGAGCACTCCAATGGAGTTGGTGGCTAAAACCACCGTCCGTTGAGACAAAAGACTGCAGAGAACATTAGAGATAATGCTCCGGCCCACATGGCTATCCACAGCACTTAGGATATCGTCCAAGACGTAAATATCAGCACGCGAGTAAATGGCCCGGGCCAACGAGATGCGGGCTTTCTGGCCTCCCGAAAGAGAAATCCCTTTTTCGCCTACCTGTGTATCGTGACCGTCTGGTAACGTTTTAAGGTCTGGCAAAAGCTGGCATGCCTGCATGGTGTGCATGTAAAACTCTTCATCGTATTCGTGGCCAAAAACAACGTTTTCTCGGACACTTGCGTTCATGATCCAGGGGTTTTGGGAGCAGAAGGCAATGGAACCGTTGACTTTCATGGGTGTGGGGGCTTTTGTGATGTTTTTGGAGTCTACAGCATCGAGTTGACCCAAGATGGACGACACAAGGGCCGATTTTCCTGCACCTACCCGGCCCACAATGCAGATAAACTCCCCTTGCTTGACATTTAAGCTAACATCATGGAGTGCATACTTGTATATGCTATATTCTGTATCTTCACTTGGATGTTCGGGGATGTTGGGCTTATCCCAAAGAAAGGAAACGTTTTGGACATCTAAAGAGGTGTGAAAGTCTTCACTGGACGTTATGAGCCCGGAATCCACCTCCGATAGCAACAAAAACTCCGAAATTCTTTCAACGGCGACGTATGCTTCTGTAATATACGAAAGCACTGACGGGAACAGCTGAATAGGTCTAGCCAAGATATTCAAAAGTGCCAAAGCCGGAAACACGATTTCCAGGGTCAATGGAGTCTCTTCTAGCAACGCAAACGATGCAAACGTGCAAAAAGAAACCAAAAAAGGCATAGTGACCCAGATCAAGTTGCCGAACTGGTTGACTAGGCGGATTTTCCGGGCGTTCCGGAGCTCCATATCGTTGCGAGCCTTGGATAACCTCTCAAGCATGGGTTGTTCCCACGAATATAGCTTGATAGACTTCATCGACACAAGGATCTCGTTAGTGATGCGGTTCCGATTATCCTTAAGTTTCATCTGCACTTTTTTCAAGCGTTTGGAGTATCGGAAAAAGAAGGTATTGATAGGCATAAAGGCAACCATCACCACGAGCCCCGCAAAAGCCGATTTGCCCAAAAGGCCATACAACGACCATATGGCTAAGGCCAACTCCGCAGGAGCAATGACCACGGTGTTAAGCTCCTGTGCACAGGTCTGCACTCTAGGAGCATCTATGGACACCAAGTTGATAATGTCTCCCAGGGACTTGTGCATCCGGGATTGCGCCGACAAATTCATGGATTTGCGATAGATGAGTGATGTCAACGATGACCGACACCCAAGACCTACCTCCAAGATTTTTAGCACGTATTGGTTGTTTAAGGCTGTTTGGAGAAGAGTCACGCCAAACATGCTGAGACATACCAAAACACCCTTTAAAAACGGCACGTGGGGGTCATCGATCTTCTGGGACAAGAATATAATCAATAACCGAAGGAGTTGTGGCTGCACAAAGCTCAAGAGCGAGTCTCCGGCCTCATATACAAAAGCCACGAGCGCATTCGGGCCAAAAGCACGGAAAAGTGCCATAATAAGAAGGTAGTGCCCCTTTTTTTGGCCTGGCTTATTCCAAAAACGGAGCAAGGCCCTTGTATAAGCTTCTGTAGAAAACCCCTTAGGGGCTTCGGGCAAATCATCGTAATGGATGGTTTGGTTGACGTAGGAATTCCGGATCAACGGGTTCATCCATGAAAAAGTGAGTCGCTGCCAGATGTTAGGTTGTGCCAAAGCCCGGGCCAAGGATTCATGGTCAAAATTGGATGTTTCTAGAACATATTCCTTGACAGATGACATTGGGCGCCATTTGCAATATTCTAAAGCAAAAATACCCAACGAACACGTGGCTCCCACACTAAGGTAGCCTGCAGAACTCTCGATAAGGAACATGGGCCATTGGGTATAGCTATCCTGGAAGATAAGCATACACTCCACCAAAAAGAGCACCGGCCAGTAGGTTAGAAGCACACCAGACGGTACCAAACGACTCGCCACTTCCAAAATATGAAGAGGTGCAATCAACAAGACATTTGAAAGCAATAGGAGCAGAAACGCCGGGATTTTGGCGTCGGAAAACCGCTCCACGGGCGATATGGCCCATAATAGGCGGATCCAAACAAAATTGTGAACGAAAACGAGCGTTACACGAACATAAAACGCTAGGCCAGTATTTTGGGGCTTAAACAGTCCAAATTGGGGCACTAGCCGATGGTTTTTGATGCGGTAGAGCAGGGCGGCAGCTAAAACAGCATATATGGACGCCATGATGGCCGTAAAAACCGCCAAAAAACAGGGGTTGAATGCATTTTCATTGGTGGTTATAAGAGGATGTAGTAGAGCCGCAATAGGACTGCAAGACGGCAGAGGGGGGAGGTACATGGCTAAAGAGAGTAGCGGAAGCTGGCTGAGGGTCACGTGAGTATGAGTATGTAAGATCACGAGCAAGGGCACGTGCTTTCTGGAGGATCTTGAACTGATGTTAGCACGTGATTTGTCACGTGATTCGTGATGGGCACGTGACCATGGCTCAAAGAGGAAGTACCCGGACGAACGGCTATTTTAAGGGGTTCTCAGTGTGAGTCCGATGCTTTACAGGTATATTTGAGATTAATTGCAATAAAATCAATTGGTTTCGGTGTTTTAGAGGTGTTTCAGAGGTGTTTCAGAGGTGTTTCAGAGATGTTTCAGAGGTGTTTCAGAGGTGTTTCAGAGGTGTTCGAGTTCCGGAATCAGTGGGGCAGTGTTCCAAACCTGCATCCATTGTTGAGTTGGTCACTCACGTTCCAGTTCAGGTCAACCAATGTTTCAGTATTCACATGTTCGGTGACCCCAGGAAATTCGGGGCCGAGGTACATGCAGCCGAGAGCAGGGCCGTTAGTCGGCTCCGAAAAAAGCGCCAATGAACGTTCGCGGATTCACGGGGCCGGAGTCCAGCCGCGAAACCTGGAGAAAAAAGCCAGATCATTTTCGAGGGTAGGGTGAAACAGCAAAATGAAAAACCATCAAAACAAATTGGCGAAATTCGGCCGGAAATCCGGATGTAGTCTCCGGAATTCACAGTTTCTTCCCGTGAAATCTGCACTCCGATCCCCCAACGCAACCCATTTTGACCCCCCACGACCTCAGCCCTCGGACCCGTGGGAGTGCGCACCCTCGGAAATGGGCCTGACGCACTTTTTTCGCCAGTTACAAATTTGTCCCCTGTCATTGGCTGCGCGCCTTTTCCTTCTCCAGTTCTCTCCTCCCCTATATAAACACCACGCTACCCGCCCTCTGCGACTCCGCTTTTTTTTGTTTTTCTTCTTCTTCTCAACAATGTTGACTGCTTCCAGAAGATCCATTGCTAAGGCCCCTCAATCCGTGCGTGGCCTTGCTACCGCAGGTCTCACAAGAGACTCCAAGGTCCACCAGAACTTGTTGGAGGACTTTTCCTACATCCAATACAAAAAACAATTGGAGAATGTCAATATCGTCAAGCAAAGATTGAACAGACCTTTGACTTATGCCGAGAAATTGTTGTACGGTCACTTGGACAAGCCTCACGAGCAAGATATCGAGAGAGGTGTGTCTTACTTGAAGTTGAGACCCGACAGAGTGGCATGTCAGGATGCTACTGCTCAGATGGCCATTTTGCAGTTCATGTCTGCCGGTATGCCTCAGGTTGCCACTCCTTCCACTGTGCACTGTGACCACTTGATCCAGGCTCAGCTTGGAGGCGCCAAGGACTTGGCCAGAGCCATTGACTTGAACAAGGAGGTTTTTGACTTCTTGAGCTCTGCTTGTGCCAAGTACAACTTGGGTTTCTGGAAGCCAGGTTCCGGTATTATCCACCAGATCGTGTTGGAGAACTACGCTTTCCCTGGTGCTTTGTTGATTGGTACCGACTCGCACACTCCTAACGCTGGTGGTTTGGGTCAATTGGCTATTGGTGTTGGTGGTGCTGATGCTGTGGATGTCATGGCCAACTTGCCATGGGAGTTGAAGGCCCCTAAGATCATCGGTGTTAAGTTGACCGGTAAGATGTCGGGCTGGACCTCTCCTAAGGATATCATCTTGAAGTTGGCTGGTATCACCACCGTCAAGGGTGGAACTGGTGCCATTGTTGAGTACTTCGGTGATGGTGTGGAGACCTTCTCCTGTACCGGTATGGGTACCATCTGTAATATGGGTGCTGAGATTGGTGCTACCACCTCTGTTTTCCCATTCAACAACTCCATGGTGGACTACTTGAACGCTACTGGCAGATCCGAGATCGCCGACTTCGCTAAGCTCTACAAGAAGGACTTCTTGTCTGCTGACGAGGGATGTGAGTACGACCAAGTCATCGAGATCGACTTGAACACCTTGGAGCCTCACATCAACGGTCCTTTCACCCCAGACTTGGCTACCCCAGTCTCCAAGATGAAGGAGACTGCTCTTGCCAACAACTGGCCAATGGAGGTCAAGGTTGGTTTGATCGGTTCTTGTACCAACTCTTCTTACGAGGACATGACCAGATCTGCTTCCATCATCAAGGATGCTGCTAAGCACGGCTTGAAGTCCAAGTCTATCTTCACCATTTCCCCAGGTTCGGAACAGGTCAGAGCTACCATTGCCAGAGACGGCCAATTGAAGACCTTCGAGGACTTCGGTGGTGTGGTCATGGCCAACGCCTGTGGCCCATGTATCGGACAATGGGACAGACAAGACATCCAAAAGGGAGACAAGAACACTATTGTTTCTTCTTTCAACAGAAACTTCACTGCCAGAAACGATGGTAACCCAGCCACCCACGCCTTTGTTGCTTCTCCAGAAATGACCACTGCTTACGCCATTGCTGGAGACTTGGGTTTCAACCCAATCACTGATACCTTGAAGGATGCTGACGGAAACGAGTTCAAGTTGGCCGAGCCTTTCGGTGTTGGTTTGCCAGAGAAGGGTTACGACAAGGGAGAGAACACCTACCAGGCTCCTCCTTCTGACAGAGCCTCTGTTGAAGTTGTGATCTCGCCAACCTCCGATAGATTGCAGAAATTGACTCCTTTCAAGCCATGGAACGGTAAGGATGCCGAGAGATTGCCAATCTTGATCAAGGCCGTTGGTAAGACCACCACCGACCACATCTCGATGGCCGGCCCATGGTTGAAGTACCGTGGACACTTGGAGAACATCTCCAACAACTACATGATTGGAGCCATCAACGCCGAGAACGGAGAGGCCAACAACGTCAGAAACCACTACACTGGCGAGTACAAGGGTGTCCCAGACACTGCTGCCGACTACAGAGATGCAGGAAAGACCTGGGTGGTTATTGGAGACGAGAACTTCGGAGAGGGTTCTTCCAGAGAGCACGCTGCCTTGGAGCCAAGATTCTTGGGTGGTTTCGCCATTATCACCAAGTCTTTTGCTCGTATTCACGAGACCAACTTGAAGAAGCAAGGTTTGTTGCCATTGAACTTTGTCAACACTGCTGACTACGACAAGATCAACTTTGACGATGAGGTGGACCTTATTGGCTTGACCACTCTCACCCCAGGAAAGAACATCATCATGAGAGTTCACCCTAAGGAGGGAGAGGCTTGGGAAACCGAGTTGTCTCACACTTACAACCTGGAGCAGATCGAATGGTTTAAGTATGGTTCTGCATTGAACAAGATGGCCTCGCTTAGAAAATAAGCCTGCCGCTTGTATTATATATGTTAAATTAACTATTCATGAGAAGTACTAGAGTTATGTTAAAATGTTTAGGGAAAAGTAGAACAGTATATGGAAAAACACTACATTAAACATGAAGATAAGAATGGATTGATAGTGAAGATAAGAATGGATTGATAGCGAAAAAAGAAAGCCCGACGCGGGGGTCGAACCCGCAACCTTGAGATTAAAAGTCTCACGCTCTAGCCATTGAGCTAGCCAGGCAATTTCTGCGATTTTTTAATTTTCAATGAATGTCGACAATACAGAGTTTAATGATAGAGGCTTCCGAAGAACGGATTTTCACCTCATAAGGCTATCTATTTACGGTTCACACTGGATTCAACTCGAAATTCTTGGATTTTTTAGTATGGTTATGAGCCTCTCATATGTTGTATTTAATCTGCAGGATACCCTCGAATCTTCAAGCAGTTCTAGAAACCGGTATCTCCGTAATTGGTAGCAGACTTAGTATTTCCAGTCCACCCCCGAATTTCAAAGGTGCCCGGATGTGTGGCGCCTCAATGTCGTAATATTAAGGAACCTCGGATCTTCCTGCAACACTTATCTCCGGAATCTTATTCTACAGATCGCGCGGCCACCAATGCAGCAGTCCTGCATCATCTTAGGCGAATCGACGCACGCTAATCTACAGAAATCTAGCCTAACAAACCAGCATCGGTATTGCTTGCTGCGAATGCTAGGAAACTGAGTTTGTTTCAGATTGGGTTGAGTTTTATTACGATTTCTTTCCCAATTCCTGTAGTATGTCCCTTGCATAGCGATACGTGGCAAATGCGGGGTATGACTCACTCCCCACGTGTCCCCGGTCCCCGTCCCAAGGTATATGTACACATATACATATACGCATTGTGAAGGCCTAGTCAAGATCTTACATATCTGAAACAGCAGCCAGTCCCAAAAGAGGCCAGGTGAAGCGTCTGGGTAGAACGGCGGTCACAAAGCTGCACCAGGCTGCATTTGGTTGCGTTTCTAGCAGTGCGGATTTTTTCCTGGGCACTATAAAAGGAAGCCTTTTCCCACCGTTCATTGGCTCACATTTTTTGAACACCCACTTTTTCACAAGACTGTTCTCCTGCCATGAGTGAATTGACCCACCCTTCCATCAAAGACGGCTGGTTCGCCGAGATCTCCGACACTATGTGGCCAGGTCTGGCCATGTCGTTGAAAGTGGAAAAGGTGTTGTACTCCAAGAAATCCAAGTATCAAGATGTCTTGGTGTTCAAGTCCACCAACTGGGGCAATGTGTTGGTGCTTGACAATTGTATCCAGGTAACGGAGCGGGATGAGTACTCTTACCAGGAGATGATTGCCCACTTGGCGTTGAACTCGCACCCTAATCCCAAGAAGGCGTTGGTGATTGGCGGCGGAGACGGAGGTGTTTTGAGAGAGATCTTGAAGCACAAGGGAATTGAGGAGGCCTGGTTGTGTGACATTGATGAGGATGTCATTGAGGTGTCCAAGAAGTACTTGCCCGAAATGTCCAAGTCTTACAACGACCCCAGGACCAAGGTGCACATTGGTGACGGGTTCAAGTTTTTGGACGACTACAAGAACACATTTGATGTGATCATCACCGACTCGTCGGACCCTGAGGGCCCGGCTGAGCTGTTGTTCCAGAAACCATACTTTGAGTTGTTGAAGGGTGCGTTGACGGAGAAAGGAGTGATCTCCACGCAGGCCGAATCCATCTGGTTGCACATGGACATCATCTCCAAGTTGAAAAAGGAGTGCGGCGAGATCTTCCCTGTGGCCGAGTACGCATACACGTCGATCCCCACGTACCCTTCGGGAACCATTGGGTTCATGGTGTGCTCCAAGGATGGCTCCGCCCAAGTGAAGAAGCCATTGCGTCAATTCGGCGAGGACTTTGAGAGCGAGCACTTGAGATACTATAACGCCAAGGTGCACGAGGCCTCGTTTGTCTTGCCGCAATGGGCACACAAGATCTTGAACCAGTGAGTCAATAGAGTATAGACATGTGACTCGTGTAAATAAGTTGGTGTATAGTTGGGTGGTATAGAGTGTCACGTGATTCAGCGCGTGACCAGTAGTGCAATCCAGATACCCACTAATTCCTTGCGCTATCATCACGTGCGAACACTACATGCTTGATGGCAAACCTAAGCGATGCACAGAGAGCCCGGATCGTAAGTAATCTCTTGTTTAGCTCAATGGCATTTACTAACCGCAGGAGGAGAACAGGCGCAAGGCGCTAGAGCGGCTCCAGAAGCGCCACTCCAGTACTAGTGAGTCAGGGACCAAAGGCAACCAAACCAGTATCGCCAACGCCAACGCCAACACCAACAAAAACCCAACCACCATCCCCAACTCAAGTACAACTCCAAAGGTAATCCCGCCCCTACCCCGGGTAGAACTTACAGCCGAGCAGCGGCAGCGGATCGCAGCCAATCGTGCCAAAGCTCTCCAAATCCAACAGGAACGCCACAAGAACTCCCGTGACGCCACTCACAACCAAGGCACCGTGGCCGTGGTCACGGACCAAGACCGTAAAAAACTCAAGTACGAGCCGCCATCTATCAAGAAGAAAGATTACATTGAATACGACTTCTCCACCATGAAAGATAGTCGAGGCGGGTTCCTAGATGAGCAGGACAAGAACGGCTTAAGAGGAGTGGAAGAAGAACCGGCCAGTCTCTTGGAATGGAAAGAGAAGCAAAAAAAGGAGACATTTGTAAAAGACCTAGCGCCGCCGCTCGACTTGGCGTCGGCCCCGAAATGTTTCGATTGTGGGCTGTTGGAATTGGACGCCAATCTCCATACCAATTTTGGTGTACGCGTGTGCCGGCGGTGTATGAGAGAAAAACCGGAGAAATATGCCCTTCTCACCAAGACTGAGTGCAGAGAAGACTATCTACTTACGGAGCCCGAGCTCCAGGATACCAAGCTCTTGCGGCGGATCGAAAAGCCCAACCCACATGGATTTTCTCGCATGCAGCTCTTTCTCCGGCTCCAGGTGGAGGAATTTGCGTGGAAGAAATGGGGCTCGGCCGAAGGCTTGGATGCCGAGTGGGAGCGCCGTGAAAAGGCCCGCTTGGACCGCCGTGATAAGCGGTACCAGGCCAAGATGAAGGAGATGCGCAAGAAGACCAGGGCCGAGGAGTATACCCGGAAGATGCGGAACGGACAGGGTTTGGGCGAACGGCATGTGCACACGTGGCTGGCACCTTTAGCTACGAAGGAGGAGAGGGTGGTGAGGCGCAGATGTACGGATTGTGGGATTGAGACAGAGGAGGTAGTGTTCTAGAAACACGAAGACTCGATCTTAGACTTGTCTTAGCAAATGTTTCAGTGGCAAAGTTGGAGTTTGCTAAGAGTGCCTGTCTTAGTGGCCAAGTTTAGGTCTTAGAGTGCTACAGCAGTGTCAACTAACTCTAACAGAGTGCTGGAATTTTGTGTGAGTCTTGAAGTAGACTCCAGAGTCCCAGAGCGGCAGTGTTGGAGTCTCTCGGGTTAGAGTTTTCAACGACTCGACAGAGTCATATGGACTTAACAGACACAACAAGGGCTTACAGTTTGACAGTCTTTTACAGATTCTCCCAGACTCAATGCGTTCTATACTAGACTGAACAGACCATATCCTCGAAGGAACCCGGGCTGTTGAACTGCAAAAACACGCGGGGCACATCAAGCGGAAAGAAGTTACGTTCCGTGACCACGAAGTCAAGGTACTGGTCGTACACTTGCTTGATCTTACTGCCCATGCCACACAACGACACCTTCTTTGCGAAGTCCTCCAAGAGCTATCGCTCGATCTTCACACAGATTCAGCACTTGACAGTTCTCAAACATTTAGTGAGACTTAGAAGACGCTCATAATTGTCTCTTGGAGTCTTCTGTGCTCTTGGTGTCTTGGAATCTTCTGTGCTCTTGGTGTCTTGGAATCTGCATAGTCTTGCAACACTCAACAGAGCAGCAGAGTCTGCAGTTGAATAACACTTGGGTACATTTAAACACAATGGGATTACCAAGCGCACGTCTACGGTTTACGTGCACATTCTAACCCGTCCAAATTACCTTGCTTTGCGACCCACACAGAAATCATCGGATTAAGACTCTACTCAAGTCAAGCACCTACGGATCCAAACCTGCGCAGACCGAACTCCTTCGGCTTGCATGAAATCTACAGAAACATTGATAATCCTTAGTCCATGTGACGAATTTACTTTCCAACCTTGGTGTCCTTCGTGTCCTTGGTGTCCTTGGTGTCCTTGGTGTCCTTGGTGTCCCTGGTGTCCTTGGGTATGAGTCCTGTTCAGACCAGAAACTTGGTGGCTATTCAAACATTCGGTCCTCTCAACTCACTCAGCTCAAATAAGCATTGGTGAACCACAATTAATGGTGGATTCTAAAGAAATTTAGTGATGGATTCTATTTAGTGGGCCCCCATCAAAGAACAAATAAAGGCAAAAAAGAGAATAAAGTGGACCCCAAGATAAAGTTTCAACCTAAATATTACATGACCACGAATTGTACATGTCTGAAATAGGTTATTATAATCTTTGCTATTATTCTTGCTCATGTTGTGCTGGCTTTTGAAGGAAACAATTCCACAGGAAATTTGCTTACTTGCAGCTCTGGTACCTCACATGTGCCATTGAATGTCATTTTGGTTACAGTGGAGTCAGCAAAACAGATCAAAGTGAATCAGATGGCTGAACGCTTTTAATAACTATAGAAGTGGTTGGTGGACTTTTCCGGCCGTTCTTCTAGTTATAAGTCTAGTGGATCTAACGGATATATGTGGGTTGGTAGCATGATTGAACACTGTGATTTATTATAACAGCAGTGCGTTTAAGGCTATGATGAAATACATACTGTGGTACTGAGACTGTTATGTTCTAATACATTTATGGCCCACTCAAATTTGCTCGTGGATGGCTCCTCGAGGGGGACCCGATGACTGATATAACTTTGAGAAGCGTGTTACCAGAAACACCGCAGAAAGGATGATCCACAGTATTCGAAAGAGGACCAGCTGCAAAGTCATACGATGGGACGCTTTTGGAATGGCCATTGGCACTGCAGAGTAGGCTTCAGAATCTTCAATGATTAGGGTCTTGCCTAAAAGACTTGGTGTGTATCATATGTGACTGGAGACCCAATGAAGGTACTTGGTATTATTCAATACTGGACCTATTAAATTTGGGAGCACAAAGGGGTTAATACTATTGATGTATTTTAAAAAATAGAGTTCCTCCGTGAGGAATCATCGACGAATGACATACAGAACTTACTAACAGAACTTACTAACAGAACTTACTAACAGAACTTACTAACAGAACTTACTAACAGAACTTACTAACAGAACTAACTCACTGAAATGAGTACTGGCCAAACCCTAATCTAACAGTATCGCATAGTCGAGTTTATTTTAGTATTCAGTACTGTAGAGTAGTGCAGTATACTTTAGATTCTGGTACATCCAGTACTCTTCCCGTGTGTTTAAAATGTTCATTTGCCTATGATTCCTCGGTTCCTCTGCTTATAGATTGGTCTAGAGGTCTAAAGTAAAGGAGTAGGTCAACATCCTCAGGTACATCCATGGGGTAACACTTTTGTTAAATATATAGAACCGAATCTGAATAAACCCTAAAAGTAGCCATCATGAAAACCGGAATTAGCACTACCCATAATATTTGGATCAGTTTGCTTTTTTGGTGTGGCAGTGTAGCTCCAGTTGTGCATTAACATTCGCACTGTGCGAAATGGATGCAAAATCCTCATACAGTGCTTCTTAAAACTATTCAAACCAGCGTGATAAAACAATTCAAACCAGCGTAATAAAACAATTCAAACCAGCGTAATAAAACAATTCAAACCAGCGTGATAAAACAATTCAAACCACACTAGCAAATCAAATAAAGCAATCATTCAAAAGTATCGTACGCCTTTAACTCCAGTTCCTTTCTGTTTTGAGCCTTGACTAATATTTCAAGACTCCTGGATTCATTACCTATTAGATCATCCAGACTTAACATTTCATCACAATGAATTTTATTAAATGTGGTTTGAAGCATTACGTTTGGGTTGAAACAGTGTGCAAAGGATTGCGAAACACTTTGTCGCTTTGGTTTGGATAGTTTCAAAAACGCTGTACACACCAGTTACGTTTACGTCAGGTACTCTTCGCTATTTTAAGTTGATTTTAGTTTGCGTTTCCTCCGACGGCTCAATTGGAGGTGCTTATGTGCTTGCAAAAAAGGTGCTCTCTGGTGTTGAACTTCAGTACACGTGAGTGTACTGCAGTTCAAGTGATTGTTTACAGATGAAACAAAGGCAAAGTTCTGGCTAGCATCGTCTAGTTCTGGCTAGCATCGTCTAGACTTTGACCATTGGCTTGCAGAGACAATGGGAGTAGTAGACGGAGGACCGGAACAGTCGGAGTCTATAAGGACGAGAATCCTCATGGTAGGAGGACAGAAATAGAGAAAAGGGTCTCGGAGTATAAGTTTAAATACCGATCCTAATACACATGATTAAGATGATTACTAAAGTTTCACACTAAAGCGAATAGTTGGAACTTAACCTGATAACCGTTCAGAATACGGTAGTATATTTTATAACTCTCAACATCGGGTAGCGGTAGCTGGAGCTGATAGCGCGCTGGTTGGAACGCCCTATACAAAATACAGTGTTTTTGAAAACTATTCAAACCAACTTGATAAAACTATTCAAACCACACTAGCAAAATAAACGAACCAATAATTTAAAGGGTTTCGTACGCCTTGCAGTTCAGTTCCTTTCGGGTTGAACCTTGACTAATATTGCAAGGCTCCTAAATTTATTACCCATTAGACAATCATCCAGATTTAACATTTCATCACACTGAATTTTGATAAAGTTTGTTTGAACATTTGGTTTGAAAGACTGTGCGAGGGAGTACGAAACATTTTGCTGTGTTGGTTTGAATAGTTATCAAAAAAACTGTATTAGGCCGAGGCAATAGTATCCTAAATAGCTAGGAAACCACCTATGGCTGACACTGAGTATGCTTTGCACTACGCTGTTGGTATCCTCTCTAATGCACTAGTCCTGTCCATACTATACTACATATTCAGACCCACCAGAGTAGAGACCACCAGAGTAGAGACCACCAGAAATACTACCTACGGAGATATTATGAAACGTCTCTAGCTGATCCAATTATTGGTCTGCCTTCTACTTCTACTCCGCCTTCTTTGAATGTTATACATGTGGCTCAGATTCCTCAGGATCACGAACAGGTATTTTAGTACCAAACAAGAATCTAACTAGTGTACTAGATACGCCGAAATACAGACACTTGGTTTTCATGGTTTGTGATGCTGCATTATGACTACAAAAGCCGACAGACCTATGGAAATATTGCATGTTTGAGTTTAGTATTATTTGGGAAGACTGGGTGAAAAGTGCGAACAAGGTATACTTGTTACCAGGGGTCCAAGTATGCTAAATGCAGTGAACCACCACAGCTTCTACAGAAATGCATACTCCAGCACCCCTCCCAGTGTTTAAGCTATACAAGCCCTGGCTTCCCGTAGTTAATCAAGTTCTTGATACAGCTTCAACGCATGCTAACAAGGACTGACCGATTACCCCCATGTAAAGAAATATTTCCGTGAAAAACACCATAAAACACCAGTCGAAGGTATGACAGCGGGAGCAATTCGGACCATGCATCGACAGAGAGAGTACAGATTTCATAGCATGTGCAACTGGAACCTCAGCATTTTGAAGTAGAGCTTGGCAACCACCAGAACATTCGAAGCAGAGTACATTGAACGAACACTGAAAGATATCATTTGGACAGTGAGTGGACTTACGGAATTTGGAGTCCACACCACAGAGATACCCAACAATGTTTAGAGCAATATAACATAGAACTGGAGATTTTCATACATGATAATCCGTGACATAACGACGTCTCATCAGTTTCAGAGCAAAGCCCATCAGTGTATTTTTCACTCCATTCAGGCAAAGCTCATCAGTGTATCCTTCACTTCATTCAGGCAAAGCCCATCAGTGTATTTTTCACTCCATTCGGGCAAAGCCCATTAGTGTATTCTTCACTCCATTCAAGCGAAGCTCATCAGTGTATTATTCCCTCCATTCAGGCAAAGCTCATCAGTGTATCCTTCACTTTATTCAGGCAAAGCTCATCA
This sequence comes from Metschnikowia cubensis, assembly GCA_002374405.1. NCBI lineage: Eukaryota > Fungi > Ascomycota > Pichiomycetes > Serinales > Metschnikowiaceae > Metschnikowia > Metschnikowia cubensis. The sequence goes on from NKZA01000022.1 coordinate 141,217, forward strand.
GTGTATCCTTCGCTCCATTCAGGCAAAGCTCATCAGTCTACCCTTCACTCATTCTTGGTATCAATCAATTTCAAGTTTCGAAATGGAAGTACACACAAAACCCAAAGTTGAAGTTACCCTAAGATAACAAGGCACCCTCTTAGCTGCGCTCATATGTTTCTCCTTAGGATCTGCCAAGTGTCTAGAAAGTTTCAGAACAACGTAGTTCCTATCAAAACGTATTGTGTTGGCCGCATAAAGCATTTTCAACAATTGATGTGTATTCTGTTTCATCAAAGAACATGATCTGGTCCCTAGACCTTACCAAATTCTTTGAGTGCGCAGAAATCACATTGCCATGACAACTTCAAAATTCGGTGGGTGCCCGGGTGGCTATAAAAGTACAGGCAATATTCTTCAAAACACTTTGCCGGAAAACTTCCCAGTTTCGACCGGTACGTGATTGCGTGAAAGAGCTTGTGAACATGACTCTTTGGGTTGACATTTCGTTGGAGAATGGTGGCACCATGCAACTAACAAACCAAATGAAATAGTGGGCTCTGAGTTTCTAGCTGGCCACAATAATTCTTGACTACGTCAAAAACGCCAAGTTGACAATGTCCTCGCCAAAGCTCATGGCAAGTCTCTACTGTGCAATGGGCGAGTTCCTGGAGACTTTTGGACAGTGGGAAGAACGGCGATGATGACGATGATATCAACCACACCACATCGTCAAGTCAGAAGTCACTATCATTAATTCTTTGGTCAATGAGTGTGCTGAAAGAGCCAGACCACCAGAACAGCTCCGTGTAATCCTCAACTATCCACATATCTTAGTCAGACTATGAACTTTCATGTCTAGTGATAAATATGCCACTCTGGACTGCACCCGGTTAGTGAAAGGTCCACCTGATGTGCCCAAGGCTGGAGTACACGAGAAGTTAGCTAATCTGCAGGTTATGAGCCCTGTATAGCACTATAGTAGTGCAGTGTAGTATCTAGGGCAGTCTTGCACGCTCAGTACTATTTTGATGGGCAGATTATCACATGCGTCTTTCTGTGCATAGTGCCACCTCATGTTACTGCAACTTCACTTTACTGCAACAGTGTGGATCTGAAAAGAAGCTAGTAGAGCTGTCCTGCATACACAGCCCATAACCTCCCCCATTCCACCCCAACAATAGCACATGACTCGAATCTGACAGGGCCAATACTTTAACAAGTATTGTGGTCGAACAGCAGATCTAAAGGGTCGTGTCCCAACCACGATTTCATACTCCCACGATTCCGCAAGTCCACAATTCCACTACCATAAGCACCATTAGAATAGCACTTAGACATAGGAAACAAATACCGCAGGCTAGGAAAAAAATATCAAGTCCATAATCCGGCCACACCAATCCTAGCACCAAATACTCATCACCGTCACATCTATCATGAGCTCATAATCCAGGTCCACCAGTCAAAGCCTCCCACATAATTCATGTTTCATAATCTGCAAAGATTCATAGTAGTCCATAGTAGTTTCATGTTTCATAGTAGATTCATGTTTAATACAGTGTTTTTGAAAACTATTCAAACTACCGTGGCAAAACGATTCAAACGACACTAGCAAATTAAACAAACCAATAATTAAAAGAGTCTCGTACCCCTTCCCTCCAGTTCCTTTCGGTTTTGAGTCCTGACTACTATTGCAAGACTCCTGAATTTATTAAATATAAGACATGATTCCAGATTCAACATTTCAGAATCTTGAATTCTAATGAAAGTTGGTGTGAACATTTGGTATGAATGACTGTGTGAAGGAGTACGAAACATTTTGCTGCGGTGGTTTGAATAGTTTCAAAAAACACTGTATTAGATTCATATTTCATAATAGATTCATATTTCATAATAGATTCACTCATAATAGATTCATATCTCATAATAGATTCATGTTTCTTTGTTCACGTGATTATGACATTGTGGACATTGTGGACATTGACTTTGGTTAAGGGGTAGTTTTGTTCAGCGCAGTAAGAGTAACAGTATCAGTAGAATGAGCGTGAGCGTGGAAGCGAGTGAAATTCTAGAGACTTCTGTGTGCGGTGGTGAAGCCAAATTAGGGTGCGGTTTTTTTTTGCTGCGTTTTACTGCTGTGCTGCTTTTTGGTGCAGTCGCGAAGGTACGGGTGTGGCGCGGCGCGGCCATGGAACCTCGTGGAAACTTCTAGTAGTCGCACATGGAGGACTTTGCAACTATATAAACCTGTCGCAGATTCCCTACGCCAGTGTCTTGGATTATCTAACAAAATGGCTGACAAGGTAGAAACACATGAATTCACTGCTGAGATTTCTCAGTTGATGTCTTTGATCATCAACACGGTTTACTCCAACAAGGAAATTTTCCTTAGAGAGTTGATCTCCAATGCTTCCGATGCTTTGGACAAAATCAGATACGAGGCTTTGGCCGACCCCTCCAAGTTGGAGACCGAGCCCGAGTTGTTCATCAGAATCACTCCTAAGCCCGAGGAGAAGGTTTTGGAAATCAGAGACTCCGGTATCGGTATGACCAAGGCTGACTTGATCAACAACTTGGGTACTATTGCCAAGTCCGGAACTAAGGCCTTTATGGAGGCTTTGTCTGCTGGTGCTGACGTGTCCATGATTGGTCAGTTCGGTGTGGGATTCTACTCCCTTTTCTTGGTGGCTGACCACGTTCAGGTCATCTCCAAGCACAACGACGACGAACAATACGTCTGGGAGTCCAACGCCGGCGGTAAGTTTACCGTCACCCTCGACGAGACCAACGAGAGAATCAACCGTGGTTCCGTGCTCAGATTGTTCTTGAAGGATGACCAATTGGAGTACTTGGAGGAGAAGAGAATCAAGGAGGTTGTCAAGAGACACTCCGAGTTTGTTTCCTACCCAATCCAATTGGTGGTCACCAAGGACGTTGAGAAGGAGGTCCCTGCTGACGAAGAGGAGACCAAGGAAGAGGAGGGCGACGACAAGAAGCCTAAGTTGGAGGAGGTTGACGACGAGGAGGGTGACAAGAAGGAAAAGACCAAGAAGATCACCGAAACCGTCACCGAAACCGAGGAGTTGAACAAGACTAAACCTTTGTGGACCAGAGCCCCATCTGATGTGACCCAAGAAGAATACAATGCTTTCTACAAGTCCATCTCTAACGACTGGGAGGACCCATTGGCCGTCAAGCACTTCTCTGTCGAGGGACAATTGGAGTTCAAGGCTATCTTGTTCGTTCCAAAGAGAGCTCCTTTCGATGCTTTCGAGTCTAAGAAGAAGAAGAACAACATCAAGTTGTACGTCCGTCGTGTTTTCATCACCGACGAAGCCGAAGAGTTGATCCCAGAGTGGTGCTCTTTCATCAAGGGTGTTGTGGACTCTGAGGACTTGCCTTTGAACTTGTCCAGAGAGATGTTGCAACAAAACAAGATCATGAAGGTCATCAGAAAGAACATTGTCAAGAAGTTGATCGAGACCTTCAACGAGATCGCTGAAGATGCCGAGCAATTCGAGAAGTTCTACTCTGCCTTCTCCAAGAACATCAAGTTGGGTGTTCACGAGGACCAACAAAACAGACCAGCCTTGGCTAAGTTGTTGAGATACTACTCCACCAAGTCTACCGAGGAGTACACTTCTTTGTCTGACTACGTGACCAGAATGCCAGAGCACCAAAAGAACATCTACTACATCACCGGTGAGACCATCAAGGCCGTTGAGAAGTCGCCGTTCTTGGACGCCTTGAAGGCCAAGAAGTTCGAGGTGTTGTTCTTGGTTGACCCAATTGACGAATACGCCATGACGCAATTGAAGGAGTTCGAGGACAAGAAGTTGGTGGACATCACCAAGGACTTCGAGTTGGAGGAGACCGAGGAGGAGAAGGCCCAAAGAGAGAAGGAGGTGGCCGAGTTCGAGCCTCTCACCAAGGCCTTGAAGGAGATCTTGGGCGACCAAGTCGAGAAGGTTGTTGTCTCCCATAAATTGACCGAGGCCCCAGCCGCCATCAGAACCGGTCAATTCGGCTGGTCCGCCAACATGGAGAGAATCATGAAGGCCCAGGCCTTGAGAGACACCACCATGTCTTCGTACATGTCGTCCAAGAAGACGTTCGAGATCTCGCCCAAGTCTCCTATCATCAAGGAGTTGAAGAAGAAGGTTGATGCCGATGGAGCAGAGGACAAGACGGTCAAGGACTTGACTACGTTGTTGTACGAGACGGCGTTGCTCACGTCCGGATTCGCCTTGGAGGAGCCATCTTCGTTCGCCGGCAGAATTAATAGATTGATCTCGTTGGGCTTGAACATCGAGGAGGACGAGGCCGAGCCCGAGGCCGCTGAGGAAGCCACCGAGGAGCCTTCGGTCGAGTCTGCCATGGAGGAGGTTGACTAATTGAGTTATGTATAAAGGATTAACTTATAAGAAATAGCAAATAGTAATTTGGAAGAAAAGTAGCCTAGCTGGTGCATTTGCAGCACCTGTAGCAATACTGGTCCATCGGTCTTTGGGTTGGTTTTTGGAGTAAACCTGCTGGGCGTGAAGAATTGGGAAAACTGACATTTACTCGGCACTGTAACCGGTGCACTCAATACCACGAATCAATACACACTAATAGTGGAATGTCTTGACTTCCACCACTACAGTATTTTTTAAAACGATTCCCCACGCAATAAAACAATTCTAACTATAGCAAATTAAACACACCAATAATTGTTCCATACCTCTCCAGTTCAGTTCCGTCTGTTTTGCCCCATCACTGGACTGCAAGACTCAAAAATATACATATGGGGCAATTCTCAAGATTTACATTTCAGAATATTGAATTGTATGAAAGTTGGTGTGAACGTTTGGTTTGAAAGACTGTGAAGGAGTACGAAATATTCTGTGGTGCTCGTTTGAATAGTTTTGAAGAACACTGTATGGCAATCCTCTAGATTTACATTTCAGAACATTGAATTCTGATGCGTTTGTGATGAAGGCGTGGGGAGAGAGCATTGACAAAAAAGGCAGCAAGTTTTTGGCGGACCCCAAGGGTGAGTTCTCCAAGGCCTGGGATGTGCTTTTTGACGCCTCCAAGTTTTTTGGCAACCGGTCCAGCGGTACGCTGCAGTGGTTGAGGATGGAAAGGTGACGTCTGCTTTTGTGGAGCCCGATAATGTTTCTGTTGAAGTGTCTGGTGCAGAGAACGTGTTGAAGCAGTTATGAAGAACCCAAACTCTTTAAGTGCATTCCCCAGCTCAACTCGACTTATGAGTGCATTCCCTAGCTCAACTCGACTTATGAGTGCAACAATTCAATTGCAACAAATCATCAAGTGCAAACACTGTACTGTAAGACTCCCAAATGTAGTACATATATGGCAATCTTCTAGGTTTATTGTCTTCAAAAGAATAAAAGGAGCATGTGAATTGACACTTGAGATATCATGCACCGAAGCATAGTATTGTAAGGATTCATAGGTCTTCTAATAATTAGAGAGTATCTACTAATCCGCGATTCACCAATACTTTCATTAGGGAGTTCATAACTTATTCATGCTTCTTTCTTTAAGGGTTACCTTTATATTTGTGTCTTGTTCATTCCTCATGATGAGCTGACTTGATGAAGTACAGAACTGAAGAACAAAAATGTGCTCAATTCCTTGTATTCAAAATTTTTCAATTCAATATATTAGCTGAAGAGGGCACTGGTATCATCTTTCAAGCTAAACTATGGTCGTGGTTAGCTTTAGACGTAGTGGAACTATAAAATAATGTAATTCAAATTGAGTTCTCTTCTACCGTATGGCCATTCCTTTGGTTTTGACTGTAGATAGGCAACAATAAGGACTCACGAGCAGACAACTTGGCTGAAACCTCGGCGTATTCTTCGGCATCCAACTTGGTGGACAACTTGGCCTTCAACTCAGCATATGGATTTCAGAACATTGAATTCTGATGAAGTAAAACATTACGCCATTTGCTTGAAAGACTGTATGAAGGGTTACGAAACTTTTTGAATGATTGGTGAACTTCACATTACGCCATTTACTTTGAAAGACTTGGCGAAGGGGTATGAACATTTTTGAATGATTGGTTTGTTTATTTTGCTAGTGTGGAGGATGATTTTGGAAAACACTGTATGTTGTATTTTGTTACTATTTAATGTGTGCTATACCACCCACTCTCCACTCCCCACTCCCCACTCCCCACTCCCCACTCTACTGTAAGATTTTGGCTCCATGAAATAATATGTGTGCATACTTGGGGTATAATTCCAGTAGTAGTTGTGTTTCCAGTAGTCTTTGGCTCTCCAGTAGTAGTTGAGTCTCCAGTAGTATTTAGCTCTCCAGTAGTAGTTGGTCTCCAGTAGTAGTTGGTCTCCAGTGGAATGCTCTTTAATGACTGGTTCACTGAACCTGCAGTTCAATCATAGCCCTAAATATACTCCCTTGTTCGTAATATCGTAGTAATGACCTGAAATTGTGTGAATTAATCATATCTTTATTTTTGGCCCGTATAAAATTTTATTGCAGGGAAGGCATGTATACAGTGCTTTTGAAAACTATTCAAACCAGCGCAGCAAAATGTTTCGTACTCCTTCGCACAGTCTTTCAAACCAAATGTTCACACCAACTTTAATCAGAATTCAATGTGATGAAATATTAAATCTGGATGATTGTCTAATAACTAATAAATTTAGGAGCCTTGCAATATTAGTCAAGGTTCAAACCGAAAGGAACTGAACTGCAAGGCGTACGAAACCCTTTAAATTATTGGTTCGTTTATTTTTAATTTCATTTTCTTTGTTTTTTTCGTTTCATGCACTTGATGAGTCGCATTTTGCAGCCAAGTGGCATGTTCTGTAGATGGTGCAATTGCCAAAAATACAAACCTTTCCTAAAAGTCACAACTCGATAAGAAAGGATAATTGGAGATATTCATTTGGCTGAACGGAAGATTCATTAGAGTGGAAGGTCAAGATGTACGGGTTTGTCAAAACTATTCAAAGGAGCAAAAGGTTCAGCCACACTGCTAACTCAAAAACTACCCTACCCTTCCACTTCAGTTCCCCTCGTCTTGATCCTTGAGGGTACTACAAGACTCCCAATATCTCCCTATACTGCATATGGGGCAAATGTTACACTGGCAAACTTAAATAGGTCACTCCGTCCTAACTGGTAGTGTAAAATGGTATTTCACCGATTCGGCTTGGGATTTCACCGATTCGGCTTGGGAGCGGTTTCAGACTAGACTCTCGTGTATTTGGCATTTCCAGTGTAGTGGCTTTGGCATTGGACCGGAACTCAAAGGTGGTCACGTGACCTTAAAAATCAGGCCACCTTTAAAAGGCCACACCCAAACGTTTCAGCTGTAAAGCCACCAATGTGCGGTCCGGAATTCCAGGTTTCCAATAAACCCATTTTCAAAACAATGCCACCAAAAACACCGTGCTTGCGTTGGGCCTTTTTCTGCTGAGGTTGCTGGGTGTACGGGTGTTTCGTCGGCTCGCCTGTGCCAATTCCGAGGGTTGCACCCAATCCGTCTCTGTTGACCCTTGATGGAGACTCCCCCATGTACTACATATGAGGCCAACGTCCGGATTTAACATTCTATTCTTACGAAAGTTGGTGTGAACCATCACGCCATTGCTTTTAAAGACTGCGGAGGAGCACGAAACATTGTGTTGTACTGGTTTGAATAGTTTAGAAAAACACCGTACTTAGCCATTGTCAACACGCCTTTAACAAAAGTGTCGGTGCTGGCTTCGGGACTTGACCTCATAGTGTCATCAAGATACCACGAGACAGAGACCAAGAGATAAGACCCTAGGGTTTGGGACTCAATCATCTAAACTCCGACTCTAGGCCTGAGACATAGGCCTGGTATTTGGATCTGGAGACTGAAGATTCAGACGTGTCCATTTTCGTTTTGATCAACATCACAATACCATGGATCTCTGACTAGGGCATTTCATTCCGATCTCTTGTACTCCCTCATCACTTTTTATGGCAGTGTGTAGTGTGTAGTAGAATAGAGTGACTAGTACTTATAGTCCTGTTATGGGGTAGGTAGAAAGAAGTGTTTACTGACAGTATGAGACCCTATCAGTATGAGACCCTATCAGTATGAGACCCTATCAGTATGAGACCCTATCAGTATGAGACCCTATCAGTATGAGACCCTATCAGACCAGTATGAGTATCAGAGTTTGGGACCCTCTATACTTCTATATCCTCCACTGCCATATACAGTCCATTCTGGTACTCTACCACCACTGAATCACAGTTCCAATATGTCATGTACAAGTCACAGTACTTGCAGTGGTCAGTTGTGTGATCTTGTTAGACTCTTAAATGTGGTACATCGATTCTCCTTTTGTGTGATGGATCTTGATTGGCCATTGGATTGAGTGAAGTGGAAATCCTGGCTTCTTATAGACTTCTGTTTGTAAAGTAGTCTGAATTATGAGCCCTGGGGGTCCCATTAAACTTCATTGGCTCAAATGTATCCAGCAAGTGTTACCGAAGTGATGGGTATTGTTCTACCACTGACGGCTTTACACCAATTGGTGGTCCAAGGCCAATTCAAGGGTGTCATTGATCCAGGCAGCCAGGGCTCCACTATACTACACCACTGTTACAGTAGTATTAGTAGTAGTAGCAGAGTCACTCAAACTCCTGGTCTACCTAGATGGCTAGAGTCTTATGGCCTAAAATGCAGCCATTAAAATAGACCGGGTATCGAAAACAGTCAACTTCCAGAAACTCTATGGCACCAAAATGCAGGGAAATGGGTCCATGCCAAATCAGCCACTCTTTAGAAAACCTGCACACTATCCTTCCTGTTCCATTGCAACCTTGACAAGTTCATCAATATAATCAAGGACTTGGCTGGCTTGTTCCCTTACCAACATATCATTATCGTGGGCCTGCACATACCGGAGACTCGACTGCACAGAGCTCATGTATTCCTTAGGAAACGGCACTTTATCTGTCTTTGAAGTTCCCACCACCAAATCGTGGATAAGCACAATGGCCGAACGTCTCATAATGGCCTGGTCCTTCTCTGTTTCGAGCTGCAAAATTCCAATGGCACAGTCCAACGCCGGCTTCAACGCAGGAAGAATGCCAATCACATTGGTGTTGCAGCACGTGCCCAATATCGACATGGCCGACATCCGGAGCCGGTCGTCGTGTTTGTCGCAATCGTCTTTGGGACGCCGGATTATACTCAACATGGCCTGGCAAAGCTGTTGTGCTTTTTCACCACTGAATGCTTGGTCCTCGGCTTGCACATACCGTAAGAGCACTTCTCCCACGCGAAGCCGTTCATTAATGTCTCCATTTTCGTCTTCTTTGGTTTCTTTGTTGTCCTCTTCCTGGGTTCTTTCGTTTCCTGTATAGATCGATATCAATTCGGGAAGGACCCCATCGTCGAACTGGAGAAGACTCTCCAAACCCTTGATCACATTCAAATAAATGTATGGTTCCGGGTCTTTGAGCTGGATCACGTGAAGCCCTACCACAAAATCACTGGAGATCACAGGACTGCGTGCCTCCACGAGCTGGCGGAGTGTGTAGAGTCCGTGGGCCCGAATCGGCACCAATGGGTCGTTCAAGTTGGCGATGGCTGCCTTCAATGTCCGTTTTTGGAGCTCCAACGCCGAATCCATAGAACATTCACCTTCTAAAATGATACCAATTCTGGTAGAAAGTGCTGTAGCTTCTTTAGACCTTCCAGAAATGGCATCCAATGACTTTTGAATCTTAATTAGTTCTGCCCTGCACACAGCATTCATTTCCGCCGGTTGGGTTTCGGAAATGATGGCAGAGAGCAATTCCAAAACCACTGGAAAAATGTTCTGAGGTTCATCTTCAGCATCTTCATCGTCTGAATCCACTTCCTCCCTAAAATCCTCCTTAAAATCCTTACTTTTCTGCTTGGGGTTCTTCTCCTGCACACAATACTCCATCATAGTATTCACCAACTGTAAAATCTCCACCGGCGACTCCGCCAAACGGTCACTGAATTCACTGCCGATAGACTCCACGAGCCGAAGATCAATGAGCCGCATGTACGGGTTTTCCTCCCCCACACTGCTGCTTTCAGTCTGGAACCATCTGCGCAAAAGCCCAATAAACACCTTCCGAACAATATCATGGTCCACGTGACTGGAGATGAGGGCCATGAACGCCTTAATATTTGTATCGAGGGCCTCGATGAAGCGAAGAGCAATTTTCTCCGGGTTTCGGTCCAAGACAGACTCAGAACCCGAACTTATCTCCACCATTTGATTGGCTCCGAGGCGGAACTCCCAGCCATTTGCACTTTGGTAGGTCAAATTGCGGCATATTTCATCCAAGAAATCCGCAGCTTCGTTTGGCTCGAGTTGCGTCAAGAAACTCACAATTATGTTCTGCGTCACCTCCACCGGCTTGGACACTCGCAGTAGAAAGCAGTAGTATGCCCAAAGAGGCAAGAGAAGCGGGGACATGAGCAGCAGGAGTAAGTCACGTGGGAGGCCTCGGTTGGTAAGCGAAATCATCACGTTGATATTGTTGTTGAGTGCAGTCTCCGACACCAAAATGGGCCGATCCGATGGTTTGGGGTCAAAATTATCCCAAACAAGACGAAGAAAAAAATCCACCACGATTTTGGGGTTGCGCATCCAGAGTTTCTCGAGAAAATGGCCCACACAGCTGCCAATTGTGGGCCGGTTGATGTTGATAAGAAGTGTGTAGCATTGCTGCAGGATGCAGGAAAAGTAGTCGACAGTGGAGATGAATTTAGGTTTGGCTAGTAAAACATTGGCCACGTGATCAAGTTTTTCGATATTAATTTCCTCATTCTCCCGGAGCCCCAAAATGAACTCAATCAACGTAAGAACCCCGTCTTCTCGGGTATATGGAAGGACCTGAAGCTGCGTCATGACATATGTCTTGAAGTATGCAGGAGAAGGAGTGGAAAGAAGAACAGAATAGTCCAGGAAGAGCTCGTAGGTGTTGGCAAGACAGGTCACGTGCGAGAGGGGGTCCAGACCAGGCGCCTTTTTCTGGCCGTTTTCCTCTTTGACAGGACCGTTTTCCTGCACAATAGAGCCCTTGAAGTATGGACTAGTAGCTAGAAGAATAGCCACCACCAAGAAATCCGAGTACCCTGAACCTTTCATCAAGAGGTTCTTGACATCTGAATGGGCACTGAAAAACTCATACAATTTGGAGTAGACAAGCATAAGAACCTGCTGGTGACAATAAAAGGCTCCTGCAGACAGTGAATTCATTGGCATGCCACCTCTTTCGCCCAAAAATTGGCGGAATTTTCCCGTTTCTTCAATAGATAGAGCAGGAAGAACATCCACTTTCAATGGCTTATATAGTTTACTCCCAAAATCATTTAAACGGCGTTTTTCAAGAGGCACTCCAGCATGAAATACACCCAAAACAGGGTAGACCACCACTTTTAAGATCACATTGAAAAGCTTGGAGAAAGTTTTGATATCGTGGAGCGAAACACTAATCAATTGCTTCTCCTGGGCGTCTCTGGAGGCACTGGCAGCAATGGAAAGCGACTGGATCTCGAGGAGAAAACCTAGGAGTTTTTCGGCCACTCTGTATAAGGTAACTGAGGGAGTAGAATCAAGATCGGCTGTTTCTAGGAGCTTGGGAGCAATGGATGTGGCAGTAACGGAGTCCAAGGGCTCGCTCAATATGCGTTCGAGGTTCTGGAAGAGCAAATCGAGGGGAGAATCGCCTAGAAACTCAGGCGTGTGCATGCCCTTGCGTGCAGGATAAACTTCATCGGGGTCTCGCTTCACCACCAGGCTTTTTTTGGGCAAAAACGGGTTCTTGGGTCCCATGGTGGCAAAGTAGTTGTGATGAGGATCAAGTGCACGGGTTTATGCCGGAGGGTGTATGGGTTTCTGGGGTGTGGTGCACGGGTCTCGAAGGTGGGTGATGTGCGATGCCCTGGTAATCAGCTCCAGGCAACCGGCAAACAAAACAGTAGCTACACAGTACCCCGGCAAGATGGTCACACTCACACAGGAGGAAATGGACGCCATCATCTACGACGCCAGGGAGGGCGACTTGGAGTACCTAAAAGAAATCTTCACGCAGATTATCCCCGGCTCAGTTCTCCCCAGCATCCAGGACGAGAACACCCTAAGCACCCCCGTCCACATGGCAGCAGCAAATGGCCACGTGGGCGTGGTGGAGTTTCTCCTCGGGTTGGTGTCACATGACGAGGCAGTCAAGTTGGTGGCCCGCAAAAACGATACGGGAAACACGCCCCTACACTGGGCTGCATACAGTGGGCATTTGGAGGTGGTGCAGGTTTTGGTGGAGCAGTACGGCGCCGATGTGTATGACAAGAACCTGGCGGGCCACGATGCACTCTTCGAGGCCGAGACCAATGGCCAGACCGAAGTGGAGAACTGGATCTTGAGTAAGTTTGCGTTGGAGGACACCATCAGTGTGCAGGACCAGGGTGAAGACACCAAGATCACGTATACTCCGGGCAAAGAGTCGTATGCTATTGATGAGGAGGCAGCACAGGCGAAGAAGGAGCTTTCGGAGAAGCACGTGGCGGATTCGGAGAAGCACGTGGCCGATGTGTGTGAAAAGACCAATGCTATGGAGATATAGTCACCTTTTCAGCATGAAGAGAACCAACAACCAGAACCCAATAACAGCAGAATTGAGAAGGCAGAATCAATAGTGAATTTTGAATGGAAAGACTTGAGATTACTACTAGTACTACTATTACTACAGTGTTTTCAAGACTAATCAAACCAGCACGGCAAGACGATTCAAAACACACTAGCAAAATTGAACAAACCAATTATTCAAAACATTCCATACCTCTCCCGTTCAGTTCCATCTGTTTTGGCCCATCACTGGTACTAGAAGACTCCTAAATATACTACATTTGGAGCAATTCTCAAGATTTACATTTCAGAATATTGAATCTTAATTAAAGTTGGTGTGAAGCATTACGCTATGGTTTGGAAGACTCGGCGAAGGGGTACGAACCTTTTTGAATTACAGTACAGTGTATTTCGAAACTATTCAAACCAACGTGCCAAAATGTCTCGTACTCCTTCGCACAGTCTTTCAAACCAAATGTTCACCCCAACTTTCACTAGAATTCAAAATTCTGAAATGTTGAACCTGGAGGATTATCTTATATGTAGTACATTTGGGGGTCTTGCAATATTCATCAAGGTCATTCAAGGGTCAAAATAGATGGACCTGAAGTAGAAGACTACGAAACCTTTTGAGTTATTGGTTTGTTATTTTGTTAGTGTGATTTGAATCGTTTATGGCGCGAGTTTGAATAGTTTTAGAAGTACAGTAATTCAAACGACACTAGCAAATTAACAAACCAATAATTCAAAAAGTACCGTACCCCATTCCGTTCAGTTCTTTTCGGTTTTGAGCCTGGAGTAATATTGCAAGACTCATAAATATACTATTACTATTACTATTACTATTACTATTACTATTACTATTACTACTATTACTAGTACTACTATTACTATTACTATTTGATAAAGCTGATATACTCACTACTCCTATGCAAAGGTTTGGAATGGACCCTAGTCCGACCCGCAACAGTGCTAGTATTTATTATACTATTAGTTCAAAATGACGTGAGCTCACTTTCCATACTGCTGGTAATTTCATTCGTGATGGTCCAGAGGATCTGGGGTCACTCACATATCGTTCGGAGGTAAACAGCATAAAGAATAGCATATCTTGTGACACTGAAGAATTCATGAAGACTAGGCAATAGCCCTGGATATTGAAATGGGTGGAGTACAAGCTATCGTAGATCTCCACATTAATAAGGAATAATGAAACAGCTCTAGTGGTTGGTTTCAGGCCATGTAAGCTGACTACTTACTACTAGGGTATACTAGGATATTCTACTAGGTTCACACTGGTACTGAGATGAACCACACTAAAACAGACTGCTACTACTACTGCTATTAGATGATACAGCTAAGCACTGACTTCCCTACTGCTCAAGTGTACTGACCACTAGACTGTTTTTTCAGGTGGGTGAAATACAACCCAGACCGGTTTTGAGTTCACGTGACCAGTGTGGAACCGATACCACTAATCCTCTTTGGCCCATTACTACATCTCCGGCAACTAATGGATTCATCTTTTAAGAATATAGTTTAGATAAGGTAATGCATGTTACAGGGTATTCTGCTGGTAGTCTTACGGGTACTGTTAAGTTCTTTGACATATACCTAACAAATTTTCATTCGTCTATGGTTCCTCGAGAGAGGAGCCGAAGTGCTTATATAACTTTGAGGGAAACGTGTTACCGGAAAACTCCTCTAGAAAGAATTGTTCCACAATACTGGTAGAGGACCAGCTGTACCAAGTAATGCGAGGGGACACTTTTAGAACTGGCATTGTTGTGATGGAAGAGTAGGTTTCATGAACCTCAGTATAGTACTAGTATACTATACATACTACATTACTACTACAAGTATACTTTCATACTACATTACTACTAGTATACTATACATACTACACTATACTGTACTACACTATACTACTACAAGTATACTATACATATTATACATACTACACTATACTATACATACTATACATACTATACTATACATATTATACATACTACACTATCCTATACATACTATACATACTATACTATACATATTATACATACTACACTATACTATACATACTATACATACTATACTACAGTGGTTTTTAAACTAAATAGCAAAATGTTTCGATCACACTAGCAAAATTAAACAAACCAATCATTCAAAAAGATTCGTAACCCTTCGCACAGTCTTTCAAGCAAATGGCGTAATGTTTTACACCAACTTTCATCAGAATTCAATGTTCTGAAATCTTAAATCCTGAGGATTGCCATATATGTACTACATTTTGGAGTCTTACAGTACCAGTGAACGGCTAGAGCTGACGGAAATGAACTGGAGAGGTATGAAACGTTTTGAATTATTGGTTTGAATCTTTTGTCGCACTGGTTTGAATCATTCTATCTTCTTGGTTCGAAACATTTTGTGGGGCTGGTTTGAATAGTTTTCAAAAACACTGTACATATTATACATACTACACTATACATACTATACATACTACACTATACATACTATACATACTACACTATACATACTATACATACTACACTATACATACTATACAACAGTGGTTGTTAAACTAAATAGCAAAATGTTTCCATCACACTAGCAAATTAAACCAACCAAAAATTCGAAACCTTCGTAATCGTGATTGTATACAGGACAACAAGGATACCAGTTTAAATCCGTCCGTTTGACCCATTATTGGTACTGCAATACTTCCAAACACAAAATATGTACGTCAATTCTCCAGATTTCGGAACATTAAATTCTTATGAAAGTTGATGTAAAACATTACGCCATTTGCTTTGAATACAGTAGTTTTCATAACTATTCAAATGAGCGCAGCAAAATGTTCAAACCACACTAGCAGAATTCAACAAACTGATAAGTCGAAAAGTTTTGTACAGTGTTTTTCGAAACTATTCAAACCCGCCAGATAAAATGTTTCAAACAACACCAGCAAATTAAACAAATCAATAACGCAAAACGTTTCATACCTCTACCTCAGTTCCATCTGTTTTGACCCTTGACTGCAAGACCCCCAAATGTACTACAAAGAAGACAATCATCAAAATAACATTTCATCACATTGAATTCTAATGAAAGTTGATGTGAACATTTGGTTTGAAAGACTGTGCGGAGGAGTACGAAACATTTTGCTGCGCTGGTTTGAATACTTTTGAAAAGCACTGTATTCCTTTTTTTTTTTTTTGACACTCATTGTGGTGTGTGGTTATGAACACTGATCCTGGTATGCTACGCGATAGCTTCACCGGAATAGAGGGCCGCGGCCGGAATTGCCCAGCTACCGCACCTTCAAAAGCGCACCACGCAAAAGTGCTCAACAGAAACACATACGTGGTGAAGTCCGGAATTCCAGGATTCCAAGAAGCCAAGTTTCTTCAAAATCCCTTGAAAAAAAGCTCGCTTGCGTTGGGCCTTTTTCTGCTGAGGTCGCCTGGTGTACGGGTGTCTGGGCACTTTCGCAACCCCGGTTTACCCCAGTTCCGGCCGTCAACCAAGTGTACTCAAATGCCTCCCAACTGTATTTACAGTATTTCTTAAAACTGTTCAAACCCGCGCTATAAAACGATTCAAACCACACTAGCAAATAAACAAACCAATAATTCAAAGTATCGTACCCCTCCACTTCAGTTCCTTTCCGTATTGAGCCGGTTTTGAGCCCTGACTAATATTGCAAGACTCCTGAATTTATAAGACAACCATCAGATCAACTTTTAATCACATTGAATTTTATTAAAGCTGGTATGAAGCATTATGCCATTTGGTTTGAAAGATTGGGCGAAAGAGTACGAAACATCTTGATGTGTTGGTTTGAATAGTTTTCAAAAACACTGTAAACCCACTCCACTGTATTTAAACCCACCCAACTCGAATCGAAACTTATCCGTTTGTGAACAAGATATTGCTGACTCGGACGATGGCATGGGCCAAAGGCCAAAAGCTGTGGCGGCTCAGAAAGCTGAAAGGTACTGGCTTTCCCTTGTACCAACACGAAGACGGCGGATTAGGGCTGTCTACCCTGACGGGTCATCATTTGAGGGGGAGCGTTGTGGGGTGGTGAGGATAGAGAATCATCTTAACCACCTCGCCATTTCAGGGGGAGTGTGTCTCGAAGACGATAATTCGAGCCTGAATGACTTCGAGAATAGAGAGAAAGAACTGACGCGGTGTTTGCAGATGAGTCTGTACGACCAAACCTTGCCAATTAACCCTGCAAAGATTGGTTGGGTTCGAAATCTAGAAGCTCAATCGAATGAAGTCGAAGAGATTCACTTCCCTTGCAGGGCTCATTGACTCAGGTTGTAGTAGTAGCGACATTTCGCTTCTTGATTAGTGCTCTAGAAATTGATAGACTGGTGACTACGCTGACTCCACAGTCAGCTACTTGCTCCACAGGGAATCATCGGATATTGAGTATTGTAAACAGAGTACCTGCAAGTGCTTGAGTACCTAGAAGTGCTTGAGTACCTACAAAGTGTTCGAGCAGTAATGGGCCAACAGAGTACCAAGTGAAGTAGTCCAACAGAGTATCAAGTGAAGTAGTCCAACAGAGTATCAAGTGAAGTGGTCCAACAGAGTACCAAGTGAAGTGGTCCAACAGAGTACCAAGTGAAATAGTCCCACAGATGTAGACTGAATAGACCATGTATTAGGCCTTCTGTGTATTAAATTCATCAACATAGGTCGCTTTTCCTCCGTATTCAAATGTTGTACCAAAGACTACTGTTGGGTAAAATGCGCTTCGATACGAAACCATTCAAGATTTTTACCTAGCAGAACATTAGATCGTTTACAATTGATTCCAATGTTAGATGTGCTGTTTATTATGCAGAAGTGGTGTTAAATATTATGAAATCTGAACCTAAAGCTGAATTAAAGCAAATTCCTTGGCTTACAGTGTTTTCAAAACTATTCAAGCCAGTGCGGCAGAATGTTGAAACCCCACTAGCAAATTTAACCCACCCAATAATTTCAGGAGTTATAAAGAGGCCATGCGTCTGGAGAACAGGAGACTCTGGACTGAAGCGTGTGATAAAGAAATGAGAGCTCATGATACTAACGGAACGTTTGAGTTAGTCGAACTACCAAGAGGGCGGAAACCAATAGGTGCCAAGTGGGTATTCGCCAACTGTATTTAAACCCACCCAACTGTACTGAAACGCCTCTCAACCTAACCAATGTCGAAATGGCTCGACTCTAAAAGCAGTGAGTGTAAAAAATGGACATTGGCTTATTATTCAGGTTGCCTGGTGGTTCTAAGTCCTGGTGCCTCGGACTGACCACATCCCACTGGTGCTGTATACCTTGGTGACAGAGGAAGTGGCATTCTGGAATAGCTATTGCCAGATCGGACGGAGTAGGCTTCATAATGCCTGTCCTGCCCATCGCAGATCTAGCCCAAGTATATTGGCCAAAGTCTGCTTGTGGTCATGGCACTAGGTCAGTGATGTGGGTGAAATGGGTATTTTCTGGTTTTTTTTTTTGATGGACAAGACTGCAAATTTTGTCAGTTACTTTCAGTTGGTTTGTCTTTGGTTGGTGTCTTTTCTTGAGAATTATGGTACTGGTGATGCGGTAGTGGTAGTATAGTGCAAGGGTAGTGGTAGTATAGTGCAAGAGTAGTAGATTCTTGGTAGCAATTGAATCGCCTAAACTTGTGGTTGCCAATAATTTCTCATAAAACGAAACCAAGTGGCTTTCAATGTTTCGGGTGAAAACGTGGTTGGAAGTTCTGCCATGGTGGTACTTGTTCTTGTCTCCTCTAGTAAACCACATTCCAATATCTTTCTACCTTCAGTTTCCCACCACGCTAGCGTGTTAGTTCTTTGGCCTTTAGTATTCAGCCCGAAGTTAAAGAATAGTACTAGAATGACGAGCCCAATGGGAACCCCAAGTGATGTAGAAAATCCCTTCAGCTTGGTAGAAAGAGCTCTTGACCAATAAAATAGATATGATGATCTAGCTTTGAGGCCATAAAAGCATAGGTCTGTGTCCTGTGTTGAACATGTGAGATGTACTCATAAGGTTCTGAGGAACGCATAACCGCAGACTAGTATTGTATCCCGGTCCTGGGAGTATTCGGGAATCACACAGTTGCCTAGTCCACATCCATAATCAGGGAGTAAAGCCTGAAAAAGGTAATATAGGATTCCATATGTCTCTGTCTCTGTCCTTTGGTGTTTGTATGTGCAGTACTCCAGTCACAGTCCCTCACATACTCCTCCTCTGAAATCGCCAGCTTCTTCTTTTAAATCGCCAGCTTCCCCTCCTAAACCACCACCGGTTCTAATCTAGCCTCCTGCACCATCCACCATCATCAGTCCCTCATTCACGCGGCTCTCCGGCTCCCCGACTCATCCACTATGGTCTGCAGCAGATGTTCTGCGGGCTGCATACAGTACCCAGACACCCAGCCACCACCCCAAGCCGTGAAAGCAACCAAATCACACCCCCCAGTGAAAAATAATATAAATGCAAAAACTGAAGCACCCCTACCTCACATGCCAAATTTCAAAATCCCCCCTCTATGTATGGGTGCCAATCTGGGCCCACCAGGTATCCGCGGTCGTGCGCGTGTAAGGAAGTGGAAAAAACTTAAGTTCAGTGCACTTGCAGTACATATTCCTCCATCCACCATGAGTGACCTAGGCTTTGATCCCAGCTTGAAAAAGAAAAAGAAGTCCAAGAAGAGCGAAGAGGCAGCCGTAGAGGCCGAGCCCGCCAGCGAAATGGACTCCATGCTTGCCGGATTGAAGAAGAAGAAAAAGGCCAAAAAGCCCGCGGGCGAAGGTGCCAGTGAAGACGCCTCGGTGGAGGCTTTGGGCGAGAGTTTGGGGGATATGGGGTTGAAGAAGAAAAAGAAGAAGGCCGCCAAATCCACATCCGACTTCGACCAGGCCTTGGAAGAAGCAGGCGTGGATGACGCTGTCACGGCGCACGACCAAGAAGACGTGAAGGAGTCTCCACAGTCCAGTTTGGGCCTCCCATACGAGGAGCTCTTATCGCGATTTTTCACTATTTTAAAGCAAAACAACCCGGAGTTGGCCGGCGACCGCTCGGGGCCCAAGTTCAAGATCCCTCCTCCTGTTTGCCAGAGAGAAGGCTCCAAGAAGACGTTGTTTGCCAACGTGCAGGACATCGCCAGTGTGTTACAGCGGAACCCCGAGCACTTGATCCAGTTTTTGTTTGCGGAATTGGGTACGTCCGGTTCCATTGACGGAGAAAAGCGCTTGGTGTTGAAGGGTAAGTTCCAGCCCAAGCAGATGGAGTCGGTGTTGAGGCGGTACATCATCGAGTACGTCACCTGCAAGACGTGTAAGTCCATGAACACCGAGCTCAAGAGGGAGTCGGCCAACAGATTGCACTTCTTGAGCTGTAAAGCCTGTGGCTCCACTCGTTCGGTGTCCAGCATCAAGACCGGTTTCCAGGCCCAGATCGGAAGAAGAAAGCGGGTCTAACCATGTATTAATACGTTACTTTCAATCTATGATATTCCAAAAACTGAGTCGGACTTGGGTGGGTGTCTGTTTTTGGTGTCATTGATTCTATGGCATCTATACGTCTGCTTTGGCTTTCCACAAGCCCTTGGAGAATGACTGAAATAGATCTCTCTTGCCATCACCAATTGCGAAATAGAGTTCCAAACGTCCATCCTATTTCATCAATGCACATATATCGCTCAGTGTAGAAGTAGAGAATGCAATAGAGGTTTAGGGAAATCAATAGAGGTTTAGGCAATAGAGGTTTAGGCAATAGAGGTTTAGAGAATGAAATAGAGGTTTAGAGAATGAAATAGAGGTTTAGAGAATGAAATAGAGGTTTAGAGAAATCAATAGAGGTTTAGAGAATGCAATAGAGGTTTAGAGAATGCAATAAAGGTATATAGAGAATCGTATAGAAGGGTTTACAGAACCTACTCCATACGTGAGCCTCCAGTTACTCGAATCCATACTTCAGACCACAATGGCCATAATTGCATTTGTGTACATTGTCAGTGAAGTGATCCATTCAGTCGGTAGTAGGAATGACATGTATATTGGAAGAAGTACACCTAGTGTACCAGCAGCTAGTGTACCAGCAGATCTAGTGTACCAGCAGATCTAGTGTACCAGCAGCTAGTGTACCAGCAGATCTAGGGTACCAGCAGATCTAGTATATTGTAGTTAGGTCTAGTATGAGTGATGTCGTGTAGTCAGAGTCATTTTAGCATGTAGAGTACGTCAGTATCAGAGTACGTCGCCAGTATGCGGTGACTGGGACTAATTCAACCAGAAAGCTCTCACTGAGAAGCCTACAGGAACCACTACTAAAGCCCTTGGAACACTGCTGTGGAATTAGTATGTTATAATACCAGCTATAGAATCACCAGTAAAAAAGGACTGTAACCATACTATGCAATATACCTAGATCTACTACAGAGCATACCGTGTCTGTCTCCTCTGCTGTATCAGTCACTAAAATTTCACTCTAGTAGGGAGGTTTTGAACGTGGCCAACAACACAAAACTCCTACTCCTACAGTTTACTTGCAAGCAGAGATTGCTTCCGACATTGAAGAGGCAAAGGTCGTGCAACCTTTCATTGAACACAACTTTCAAGAACTTGACTTCTGATCTACTACCATTCTGACCCCAGAAGCACTGTCATTGAAGAGGATTAGGGTACTGTTGAAGCATACTTTGCCGTTCCCGATGAAGGTTGAAGAGACTATCAATGACCAATCACCCTGGTTGCTTTGTCTTGAGTTGGACAGAGCAGTTTGGATGAACAATTGGGCCAAGTAGCTCACAAGATGTCTAAGAAGTTCGGTGAGGGCTTGTTAGTCATCTGGTCTGGCAACACAGCAGAATTGATCATCCGTTGTCGTGTTTTTCGTGACCTTGAGTTGGAGGAAGAGGGAGCCCACGAAGAAGATCAAATCTTTAAGAGAGTGGAGGCACACATAAATGTATTTTGAGACTTTTGCAGTTAATTAATGCATGTGGGGATCCATTGCCGGGATCGAGGGCAAATGTAATTTGGCTGACAAGTACGGACTTTGGATCAGGTCAAGCAGTGAAGATACCCACCATATACTCTTTACTCTACTCTTTACTCTACTCTACTCTTTACTCTACTCTTTACTCTACTCTTTACTCTACTCTTTACTCTACTCTTTACTCTACTCTTTACTCTACTCTTTACTCTACTCCATACTGACAGCACATATATGGTCGTTTGTCAGATCTAGACTGAACGATGTTGTATACTCTCAGATTCACCGCCTGCCTAGTCAATTCTCCGGACAATGCTCTTGTAAAGCCAATGAACAAGTCTTGTGTCCCTCAAATATACCAATATTCGACATGAGGCCAGATTACTTTCTCAGTATAAGATTCGAATTCTCTAACTGTAGAATGGCTAATACTGTCAATAGCTTTCTGGGGTTGGGTCTCTATCATGGTCTAAAATATTAATAGCAACGTTTTGGTTCTTAGTGCACTTTTTGAAAATTAGGTTCTGGGTGAATGTCTAAAACACCTTCAATTTTTAGCACAAGTCCCCAGAATTCCTTAGCTTCCTGGGGATCCGTTTACTCTTTTTGGTATAGGATTACAGTCATCCTTTGTGCTTAAGCCGGCAAAGACACCGGTTAACGGAGAATATAAAACGTAAGATTGCCCAGTGTTTGAATGGACAGAATTTCACTAAAGATTAACATCACAGAAGAACAATATCCATGCATCCTATCCACTACTAACCGGAGTTTCTACTATAAGTAGACTTGCACAATATTCCAGAAACCGTTTGGTTGCTGAAAAAGCCATTTCATTTAGGAGTCTTTTAGAACCTTATAGGTCCCCCACCGGTCCCATAATTCTAACACTACACTACACTACACTACTACTAAGTAGTACTACACTACACTACTACTAAGTAGTACTACACTACACTACTGAATACGCCTATTGACCAAGTCCTACTTGCTCGATCTCGTTAGTTTCTATTAAAGTCAGACCCTCTGCTTACTATGTACATGGCCGATGGTTCGTTCAAATCTGAGGTATTAGTAGACCTTCGAGGAGAAGTTAAAATACAACTATCATACACCAATGTACACTATACTACACTACACTACTATACTACACTACACTACTATACTACACTACACTACTATTGTTAGATCCACGATAGGCAGGGCAATAGAGAATTCATGAAGCCTACTCTGTCCGATCCTAACAAAGGCCCTTCCGGTCAGTGTCCCATCGCTGCACAAAGTGCTATGATTTCGATACTCTAGAACAATCCTTACCATTGTTCTGGTGGAGAGGTTTCCGGTAACAGGTCTCTCAGATATGCCACTTTGGTACTTTCTCGAGGAACCATCAACGAGCAGATATGAGTTAGGATAGGTGTAGTAAAAAGCATAACAACTATACTACAGCTTTTTATTATAAAGTTTTTTATTCTACACCTTTTTATTCTACGCCTTTTTATTCTACACCTTTTTATTCTACACCTTTTTATTCTTCACCTTTTTATTCTTCACCTTTTTATTCTACTCCTTTTTATTCTACACTTTTTTATTCTACACTTTTTTATTCTACTACGTACCACTGCAATATAGTACTACTATGGTTGCATGGTAATTTAACTAGCATGCTACTACACTACCCACTGCAATATAGTACTACTATGGTTGCATGGTAATTTAACTAGCATGCTACTACACTACCCACTGCACACTACTACTGGACACTACTACTAGACACTACTACTGGACTCTACTACTGGACTCTGGACTCTGCTCAAAACTGACTAGCTACAGTACACGTTCAGGGAATACACCAAGATAACCCAACAGTTTCAAGGCTAACGACTTGTACATCTGCCCAATTTGATGATGGCAAGTGTTTGTGGAATTTTCCAATATCATAACAAAACATGCTTGATTCTTTCCAAGTGTATTGTAAACCATAACCTGTTCGTGCTTTGCTAATGTCATTTGCATCGATATACCCAGAGCATCGATATACAAAAGTACCAGAACTACAATTCATCTGCTATACCAGTCTTTATCATGGCTTCTAGTCTTAACATTTATCCATAATAGTCAAGTCTAAATCTAACAATGCAGCTCGGATCATGGAACTCCTGCCACTGACATCAATATACAGTTCTCGACATGTCCAGTTTCCAGATGCCAGAAATCGCTGGATATATGTTCCTGGATAAGGTCTTCAAAACCACAAGTCTCATTTGGTGGATTGACTCTGAATCATTCACTGATTATATTTGTGGAGACCGAGGAGGGGAGATCGGAGGCCGGGGGGTATCAAGCCAATAAGTACCCGAGATTTTATGCCAAGAAGTCTCCTGAAATTCATGCCAAGAAGTCATACCAAGAAGTCATGCCAATGGGATGACAGACAGAAATGCATACACACCTGTCGTATGTCCTGTCATTAGGTCAATGTGCACATCTGAATATTTTGGATAGTTCGGAAAAACAAGGTTCCATCTTGAGACCGTAAGACCACGACATTTAGATCACCATCTGGAACAGACTGGTCTTGGAATAGAACAGACTGGTCCATACCTGGCAATCAGTAGGTGTACAGGATTTCAACCGTACCACTTTTGTCCGGTCACTATCTGACCAACCTATCGTTATAGCCAATCAGTCAGTCCATGAAATCAGTCAGTCCTGCCAGTCTAGTCTAAGGATCGGACTTTAGGTACTTGAGCTAAACCTGATCGATACTCGTCCTTCTGCGGTATCTCGTTTTTCAATATCCTGCTTCTTGGCAATACCTCGATACTTGTATTCCCAGTCCCCCCTCAATATCGCTACCTCCTGGAATTCTCGCCTTGCGCCTTCTTGATACTTGTCCTCCTGGGTCCTCCAGAACGTGGTCATCTTCGTTCGGATAGCCCTCGAAAAGATATCTGTAAACTTAATACCGCTAGTTTGTCCATACCCCTCGATCTTAGTTATCTTATGAACTCACTACCCTCGTTCCTCGTCGGTATCGTTTCCCGGGATATTAAGACGAAACCTCAACGAGCTTCTTCAACGGCACGCACCACGTGCTCACGCCATTATGCACCATCATATAGTTCAAGATGTGCGCCTTGAGCAGCGCGGTTTTTTCGCGGGCCTGGAGTCCGTGAACTATGCCCGCAATAAACTGTTGATGTGGTGCACTGAGCGAGGTGTAGGGCTCCACAAGCCGCTTGGCGAAAAACGTCTTGTCTGCATCGGAAAACTGGGAGCTCTGACAGAAGTCCCGTAGTTCCTGCACAGAGAGCGCCGCATCCCCGGCTCGTCCTAGTCCATTCCCTTTTTTGCCTGCCCCGTCCACACCCGCGCCAACCGTTTTACAGCCCGCTTCCTCCCCTTCACCCACGTTATCCTCCACATTCACTGCTCCTATTTTCTCTTTACCTTCACCTTCCGCCACTTTCGGCACTGGTACCCCAACATCTTCCCCTAGCGCCACATTTCTGGGCGGCTTCACTGGAGGCATGGGCGGCGCCTTGAATGTTTTGGTAGGAGCAGGGGCCGGCGCCGAGGCGGAGGCGGAGTATAAGCTGGAGAGACGTTTTCTGGACTTGGCGGCCGAACCCGGTTTGGACGCGGCCATGGGCACCGGGCAGTCGTTCCAGCCCTCCATGGTCTCGCCCCGTTGAAATCTGGTCATTGGTGTTGTGGTTGTCAAGGATGGTTGGCTCGAAACGCTCGTTCCAGTTCTATTATGATCGGCGCTCCTGCACCAACCGCGTCTCCGCCTCGCAGAATCATAGTACATGAATGGAACGAAGGAATGTACAGGAAACTGGGAGAAGAATTAGGAGAAACTGTGGGGGTGGAAAATAGTGATGGAAACGGGTCTAGTATACAGAATGAAGATTACTAACGAGTGTATAAAGAAGACATGGAGACCTTGCTATGGTGTCCTGTATGGGATGCGGTGCGTCGATTGGACTCATACCAGACGCACTACTCAATAACCACCAGAAATTCCAGGCACCAAAGAGCGTCAGTATGGGGATTGTGCACTATTATACTACTTCTATTTACCACACTATACCAAACATAGTACTCTACCAAACATAGTACTCTACCAAACATAGTACTCTACCAAACATAGTACTCTACCAAACATAGTACTCTACCAAAAATAGTACTCTACCAAACATAGTACTCTACCAAACATAGTACTCTACCAAAAATAGTACTCTACCAAAAATAGTACTCTACCACTCACAGCTCTCTATAGTGCACTCGTTATAGTACTTAAAGTACACCATACAATCAGTACACTAGAGCTATACTGTCACCACACTACACTACTATTCCACGATGCCATAGTACCATCCTGTACTACCCTGTACTCTATTGTACTACCCTGTACTACTCTATTGTACTACCCTGTACTCTATTGTACTACCCTGTACTCTATTGTACTACCCTGTACTCTATTGTACTACCCTGTACTCTATTGTACTACCCTGTACTTTATTGTACTACCTGTAGCACCACTATATACTACCTGTAGCACTATGGTACCATATATGGTCTAGTATGGTTGTAGTATGGTCTAGTATGGTACCATATATGGTCTAATATGGTTGTAGTGTGGTCTAATATGGTCTAATATGGTCTAATATGGCTGTAGTATGGTCTAATATGGCTGTAGTATGGTCTAATACCGTTATAGTCTGGTTATTGTTGGAACCACATTAGTGGTGCTCTACCTATTGCAGTTTTTGAACGCACTCGGCAAATATAACCAAATATGCAAACATGTTTTTAAAGTAGAGTAATATGAACCACCACTCCGCATTACAGCAAACAGCTAGTATAGACGTATTATTTTGGGTAGGTAGTGGGCAGTAGGTAGTGAGTAGTAGTATAGAGTGTACGCAGTCAGCAGTTAGTAATACAATAATGCTGAGTACCGGGTGGTACGAAGTGAGTAGTGGGTAGCAATTAGTCACTACTAGGCCATTCAGTGTGAGCAGTGAGTAGCAATTAGTATTGGTAATCAGTAAATGGTTG
This sequence comes from Metschnikowia cubensis, assembly GCA_002374405.1. Taxonomy (NCBI): domain Eukaryota; kingdom Fungi; phylum Ascomycota; class Pichiomycetes; order Serinales; family Metschnikowiaceae; genus Metschnikowia; species Metschnikowia cubensis. The sequence goes on from NKZA01000022.1 coordinate 167,895, forward strand.
AAATGGCAGTATAGTAAGTAGTTGAAATGGCAGTATAGTAAGTAGTAGTAGTGGAAAGTAGTAGTCAGTAATACCGTAATACATTATTAACGTAGGTAGAAGGTGCATTGATCAATAAGTAGACTGTTAGTAGTCACTAGTTTGTGGTCAGTTCTTAGTATTCATCGGTGGAAATAAAGAGTCTGTAGTCAGTGAGTATTATTCCGTGTCTCGATTAAGTACTGAGCCGTTGTTCAGTAAGAAGATAGTAGTAGTATACCATGGATTGGAGTAGAGGACTCAAGACTGTTTAGACTACTCTCATAAAGTATAAGTAGCATACTATACAGTAATGTAGTGCTGCAGCCACCTTCAGTAGTGCTATAGCTATTCCAGTATTTTTAGCACACGCTGTCTAATCCTAAAAATGGTCACTCCATTGCGCCACGCCTCTACCAGCAATGTATGCGGTACCGGGAGGGCGCTTTGCGAGAAACCCAAGTTTTTGGGTTCTGGGGGAAGTATGGTTGCAAGGCTGAAACTTAAAGAAATTGACGGAAGGACACCACAGAAGTAGAGCCTGAGGCTGAACTTGACTCAACACGGGGAATCTCGCCAGGTCCAGACACAATAAGGTTTGACAGATTGAGAGCTCTTTTTTGATTTTGTGGGTGGTGGTGCATGGCCATTCTGGGTTGGTGGAGTGGTTTGTCTCCTTGATTGCGATAACGAACGAGACCTTAACCTTGAATAGGTCCATCAGCTTCTGCTGAAAGGAACTTCTTCAAGAGACTATTGATTGAAAATCAATTGTAGTTTGAGGCAATACCGGCTTTCCCCTTTCACATAGCAACACCGCTTTATAGGCGATGCCATTTTCAGCTACTGAAGTAGCCTGATTCTTCCCTCTAGTGATTTAATGAACATAGTAAACAGAGGATCCAGAGTAACCAGAACCTCACAGTCACCAGTTCGTACTGAAGACTTCAAGTCAATACTCATCAGGAGTCCAGAAACAATCTCTCAACCATAAATCTAGTTCATAGGTCTAGTGAAAATTTCTAGTTCACAATCAACAGTGGTGACTCTAGTTCATGACCAGCTGGATCTCTGCACATTCCCAACCAGTCCATCTCAACCAGTTAATAAATGAAGGTTCACATATATTGATGACACCGCGAGGACAATGTCCTATAGTATAAATCATCGATATCAGTCCATGGTCAAACGCAGGTTCTCCTGGGGTGACAACTGTCGTTGTGGATCTGGCATTAGCAAATCCAGTCGATCTCAACCAATTGATTATCTCAACAAACTGCTTGTCTCCACTATTCGATTCTCAACCAGTTTTTTCAGTTGAAAAATCAACTGAAAGATAATCAACTGAAAGATAATCAACTGAAAGATAATCAACTGAAAGATAATCAACTGAAAGATAATCAACTAGTTGAAAGATCCAAACACGTCTCCAAAAGTTCCGAGACCGCAGGCCTTTGTTTCGGATCAAGAACCAAAGTATTTCTGATCATGTCCAAGAGGGCCCGCAGATAACCCCTCGTATTCTCCGGAAACTCGTATTTGGCCTGTGAAATGGCCAAGTTCAAATTTGCACCCTGGTCTATCTCCATCTTCTCAAACGGAGAAAACCCAAAACAGCACGCATAGAGAACACAGCCAAGCGACCATATGTCGGTAGCCTCGGAGATATCCGCATTAGTAGCCACGTCCAATAACTCCGGCGCCCGGTACGGGAGCGTGCAGTGCTCCTGGGCATAATCCGTGAGCATGAGAGCCTGCTGCCGCGTCCGCACCGAAACCCGCGCCTTGGCGCAAGACCCAAGGTCCACCAACACCGGAATACCCTCTGCCGAAAGCATGACATTGGCCGGCTTAAGGTCCCGGTGTGCATATGGGCAATGCTCGTGGAGCTCTGTACCAAGGTCGTTGAAAGCAGCCACGTCGTCGGAGTCCGCATGGGGAAGCATGGCGTCATTTTCGGCAGCATCGTCATTTGCCCCCTCGTCTGGGCCCCGCTGCTTATACCCATGCATCACCTGAACACCTCTGAGAATACCAATAAAGTATTTCAACACCTCCTGTTCCGGCATATACCGCTCGTGGAGCACATTGCTATTAATGACATCCTGGAGTGATTTCTCGAAATACGGCAAGAGAATGTAGATGGTCTGGGCCTCGTTGCGCTCGCTCACCACTGCCTCGTCCACGGTCTTCACCACAAACGGCGACTTTTCCGCGGCAAAACGGTAGTAGTTTTTCACCTCTCGCATGGCATTATCAAAAGTCCCATCGTTCGTGCCGTAGGGGCAGCGGATCTTCTTCATGGCGAAGAGCGACTGGTTATAAGCCACCAAGTACACGTACGAGAAGCCTCCTTCGCCGAGGAGCCGGAGGATCTTGTATTTTTTGCCATTGAGCGTGATTTGGGGGGTCAGGAGGTCGGGGATGCAGGGAAGACAGCTGGAAAGAGTGCTTAGTAGGTTCATTGGGGTAGACGGAAGTTTCGCTATGCTGAATGTGTTACACGGTACAGGACACACCTCCGTACACCGCACCTTGGATTTTCGACATGAAGTTTTTACTACTGTAACTATGGAATAATTTATTGTTATGATAGACACTATGGGGATACACTATGGGGATACACTATGGGGTTGCACTATTGGCTACACTACGGGGCTACACTACGGGTTACACTACGGTACTAAACACGGTACCATAATTGACCGGAATTGAGGGCCGCGGCCGCAATTGACCAGCTGCAGTACCTCCAAAAGTCCAGTACCAGAACCTTTTCCAAAACCAAAATATACATCGAAAAGTCCGGAATTCCAGGATTCCACTAAAGCTACTCTTTTTTCCGTACCATGGAAAAACAGTCGTTTGCGTTGGGCCTTTTTCTGCTGAGGTTGCCTGGTGTACGGGTGTTGGGTGGTTTTCGCAACCCCCGGTTCTGTTGAACTCAGGCATTAGAACAGTGTGCTGCATGCTCAAGTGATTGATTACAGATGAAACCGAAGCTTTTGTTTTTGTCTAGGTCTTGTCTAGTCTCGTCTACTTTGGCCATTGACTTGCAGAATCCAATCAGTGGTAGACGGAGAACTGGCATAGAGCAGTCTACAAGAAGAACGAGGGTCCTCACGTGAGCAGAGTAGAAGTAGAGAAGAGGATCTCGGAGTATAGAGGATTCTAATATACATTAAGATGATAAAGAAAGTTTCATACTAAAGGAATAGTTGGACTTAACCTGATAACTACTCTAGAATATGCCAAGAAGATCCCCTCAAATTCATGCCAATGGGATGACAGACAGAAATGCATACACACCTATCGTATGTCCTGTCATCAGGTCATAATGTATACATCTGAATATTTTGTCATAATGTATACATCTGAATATTTTGTCATAATGTACACATCTGAATATTTTGGGTAGTTCGGAAAAACAGGAACTCTCAACAGAGAGGACGTCAATGCCATCGATGAGGAGATCATTACAGCCAAAAGAGAACCAGTGAGTGTCGACCAGATACAGCCCTGGGGTCAGAGGCCCGTAAACTGGCAGAAGAACACATTCCCGAGAGCACGCTTTGTCTCGACCAGAAGAGTAAGAAGGCTGGTGACAAGGACAAAATATACACCACATACTGTTGAACTAGTGAGTTGATTGTTGAACTAGTGAGTTGATTGTTGAACTAGTGAGTTGATTGTTGAACTACTGAGTTGATTGTTGAACTAGTGAGATGTCCTTCTTGAAATTGAGCCATCTGCACATGTAAGTGTACTACTTGCTCAAGTACTTACAGATGAAACAAAAGCTGGGTCTCAGGAAGCTCGTCTACACTTTGGCCATTGACTTGAGAATTCAATGAGTGGTAGACCGAGGACTGGGGCGGATGGAGTCTACAAGACAACGAGAATACTAGTGAAAGGAATAAAGAGGGGAGACCAAAGATACAAGAATCATCCAGTCTAAGTTACATACAGATCGAATATATTGTCAGTCTAAGGTACATCCAGATCGAATATACAGTCTTTCTGAAACCTATTCAAACTAGCGCAACAAAATGTTTCGTACTCCCACAGTCTTTCAAACCAAATGTTCACACCAACTTTCATTAGAATTCAAGATTCTGAAATGTTAAATCTGGATGATTGTCTTATATGTAATAAAATTAGGAATCTTTCAATATCAGGAAAAGCTCAAAACAGGTGGAGCTGAAGTAGAAGAGGCACGATACTCTTGAATTATTGGTTTGTTTAATTTGCTAGTATTGCTTGAACTGTTTTATCGAGCGGGTTTGAATAGTTTTGAAAAGCACTGTACACACTATAGATGATCTCTGACGCTCCACACTAGAGGGAATTGTTGGAACTTATTTCATAGCTCTTCTAGAATATGGAAAGGTATTACTACTCTTGAAAGTGCTACCCGTGCTTGCAAGTGAAAGAGTACCAGCAGTACAACAGAATTGGCCATGTCCCATAAGGTTCTGGAACAGATGGACTAGTATTGTATCCGGGTACGGAGTAGTTAGGTTTGACTTTAGACAAGGCAATACCAAGTCGGGTGCAGGGGGAGGGGGTCTAAGAAGTCCCAAGTATATAGAGAATCCACTATGTCTAAAGGGGATTCCACTATGTCTAGAGGGGATTCCACTATGTCTAGAGGGGATTCCACTATGTCTAGAGGGGATTCCACTCTACCAACAAGTCACCATAATCCACGGGTTCCCGATTCACATTAGTAGCACAACTGGGATAGAGAGAAATGGACAAAGACAAAAGGGTGTCGGACCATGAACTCAAGAGTGGTGAACTTCAACACATACTACCACCAACCATACAATGTAACATACACTACCAATATTATAAATACAATATACCGCAAAAACAGTATTATAGGCCTACATCTCCAGAGTGACGCCTAGCCTTTCAAGTAGTGTATCACAGAATAGAAGCCTTCTTCAAGGTTTACAGTGGCCAAGCAATTGAGGAGGCTTCGATCCACTCCAGTCATTGGTGACACCCAAGAACACATTTCTGACCGAGTTGATATTTGGCACGTGCTAGGTGATCTTGACTTTGACATGTTGTATAGAGTGAGCTAGTTCACTACCATTTTGGCTAAAATTTCCACTGGCTCTGCACTCACCAAAGCCATTGCCTTGCAACAAGCTCGGAGTCTGACCCAGAAGTTGCCTGGTAGATTGCGTGAGTTGAACATCACCGAAAAACTTCCCTTGACTGTGTTTGCCAAGGGTGCTTGGTTTGCTTTGGACGACTTGTGTCGGGCTACGACAGGTTTAAAAACACTGTACTGCGCACCACCGAGTACAGTATTTTTTAAATCTATTCAAACCCGCTGATTAAAATTCAAACGACACTTACAAATTTAACCAACCAATAATTCAAAAAGCATCGTACCTCTTCAGTTCGGTTCCTTTCGGTCTTGAGCCCTGACTAATTTTGCAAGATTCCTGAATTTACAGTGCTTTTCAAAACTATTCAAACCTGCGCAGCAAAATGTTTCGTACTCCTTCGCACGGTCTTTCAAACCAAATGTTCACACCAACTTTCACAGAATTCAAGATTCTGAAAGGTTGAATCTAGAGGACTGCCTTATATGTAATAGATTTCGAAGTCTTGCAATATTCATCAAGGGTTAAGACGGACGGAACTGAAGTGGCACGGGTACGAAACTCTTTAAATTATTGGTTTGTATAATTTGCTAAAGTGGTTTGAATCTTTTTATCGGCGGGTTTGAATAGTTTCGAAAAACACTGTATATAAGACAATCATCAGATCAACTTTTCATCACATGAATTTTATTAAAGCTGGAGTGAAGCCTTACACCATTTGGTAAAGTATTACACCATTTGGTGAAGTATTACACCATTTGGTGAAGTATTACACCATTTGGGTTGAAAGATTGGGCGAAAGTGTACGAAACATTTTGCTGTGTTGGTTTGAATAGTTTTCAAAAAGACTGCAGTTTCTGAAGTGCATTTCGCAACCAATTCGCAACCAATTCACAACCAATTCACAACCATTTCGCAACACCATTTATAATCCACGCCATCTCCTGAATTCGCACATCAAGCCAACAAACAACAAACAACAAACACTACAAACACTACAAACACTACAAAAATTACGAATCTCGGAATACTAGAAATCTCCGAATACTAGAAATCTTCGAATACCACAAATCCCAGAATACTACAAATACCACAAAACTTACCTACATTCACATGGTCTTGAGGTTCAAAAGTCATCCTTTTGAAATAAATATATGATGTTTTTGGTGGTCACAGTATTTCGGGGAGGTTGAATTGGTTCAGGATACTCGTCGCACTCTGGGGCATACAGTGTTTTTCGAAACTGTTCAAACCCGCGCCATAAAACAATTCAAACCACACCATCAAAATAACAAACCAATAACTCAAAAGGTTTCGTAGTCCTTCTACTTCAGTTCCATGTATTTTGACCCTTGATTGATATTGCAAGACTCCTCAATCTATTATATATAAGGCAATCATCAGATTCAACATTTCAGAATCTTGACTTGTAATGAAAGTTGGTGTGAACATTTGGTCTGAAAGACTGCGCGAAAGAGTACGAAACATTTTGCTGTGTTGGTTTGAATGGTTTTCAAAAATACTGTACAAATAGTGTTGCGCGAGGTTGATGTTGACTTGCCATAAAGTTGCATTGGCTGTCGCATTGCACGAAGTACTATGATGGTTTTGTATGGTTTTGTATGGTTTTGTATGGTTTTGTATGGTTTTGTATGGTTTTGTATGGTTTTACATGGTTTTGTATGGTTTTGTATGGTATTGTACGATGGCTACCGTTATTCAACGGACTCTTGGCCCCAATTCTCTCAAATCATATAAGCTACTGTGGTTCCCCTTTAGGAACTAACGAGAAAAGTATAAAGGAAAAAGTGTATTAGAACATAAAAACACATTATTAGAGAAAGTCTCTTGAGAGCTTTAATACACCTGCATTTCCTTTGGTTTATTCCCAACACTTTCTGCCTTCGATTCAGGTAAATACTGCGAGATCCTGAAGAATCGTGTTTAAGGTAACTGTTGAACCTGAGACATTGGTATGCATGAGTGTACTGCATGCTCAAGTGATCATTCACAGATGAAAACAAAGGGCTAGCTCTCGTCTAGTCCTCGTCTAAACTTTGGCCATTGGCTTGCAGAGACAATGGGAGTAGTAGACGGAGGACCAGGACAGACTGAGTCTATAAGAAGGGACGAGAATGCTCATGGTAGGAGGACAGAAATTGAGAATAAGGATCTCGGAGTCTAAGTTTGGAGACAGA